>JACXGM010010198.1:5772-26680 GCA_016801145.1 Umbra pygmaea | reverse complement strand
TATAAGGATAGGGTGTCAGACAGCCACGCTCATAACCAGTAGGTGGCGGTATATGCAATCATGTAGTTGCGATCTGCCAATAAATCCTAAGAAGAAACCTAGTAGCTAGCGCTAGCTGGTATTTAGCTACTGTTCGTGTTCTCTTATAAATCCATGGTAGTAGCACGATTGGGTGGCTACATTTTGTTTGTGTTATCGCAGCAACCAGTTTTTGTTGTTCCTTATCAATAAATAACACGTTGTTAGCTTATCTAAATAAACGATGGATGTATTTAGAAAACCAAGGTCATTTCATCATTGTGTCGTGTTACCACAGTAGCTTCATACTAGCTAGCTAGCTAGTACTAGAGGTTAACCATGGGGCCTTGAGCGCTACAGCAGGCCGCACCTGGACCAGACATAGCGTAGACGTGCAGGACAACACAGTTACACATTAAATACACAGAGTACAAAAACACAAATATGCTAAATGCAGTAGAGTCTGTATAGTAGTTATTTGAAATCGGTTGAGAAATCTAAACGTTATAGTGCTTTTTATCCAAAGAAATGGCAGCTCTGACTGCTTTATTTACAATAGCAATACGACTAGCCCATGCATCAACAGCTGCATTAACTAAAAAACTAACATTCAGTCATTCAGTCCAGATATAGGCTAAACATATATGCAAACAACGCCAACTGAACAGTATTTCAAACCACACATACCTTCATTCTCATTCATTCACCTCTTCAGTAGTAGTTAGCGTGTCTATTTCTGGTGGACCTGAACCGGTTCTCCTCGATTGTGCTTCTCTTTTCTTCTGCGCTTTATGTCTTGCCACCGTTAATTTACCTCCTCCAATTCTCTCTGTGTAGATGATAACGAGTTGATTTAACTTTTACGGCAATCCAAATGCCCTGTAATATGTTCAGGTTTGCTGTTACTTCATGCACTAAGATGTGAATTTCTTCTTCAATAAATTTAATCTTGCGCTTTCTTTTTCCGTATGGAGATCCATGATAGATACGGGCCCATTGTTTGCTCTTTTAGAGGCACGTTAATAGAGGGCGGAGTATGCGCTGATTGCGTAATGGGTATCTGGTTTGATAAATACTACGCTAAATGTGGAAGCATAGCGTGCGCAATTACCGAACTCGCATAAACAGAGGCAGCGCAAACTGCGCTAGTGTTAGTAAATTCGGCCCTGAGTCTAATAATTAGCTAGATGAAAATCTAAATCACTTGGATTGGAGAGGAGAGTAGATCTCCAGGAACAGGTTTGGGCAGCCCTTTTCTACAGATTATGGAAGCTGGTCAATGAAAGATAATCTAGTTCTGTTTTTACTCCGTAAAATTCTATACCAGTGAGTAATGGCTTGTCATTGCTGTGTGAATTCTTCACAAAAATTGATGTAAAATGTGATTCTGTCATTATAACTGTGCATGTTGACACTGTTATCATGTCAATCTGTGGTGCCAAGCACTCGAATTCCCTCATCCATCCATTTTTTCACTTTGTGTTTGACACGCTTTGCTGTTTTATGTTTTGTCTGTATGCAGGGGATGATTTTGATCACATTGCCTGAAGATGGTTTTCAGTGTGGTATGGGTCTTTATTAGTGCTGTAAACATGGTCCAGGGTTGTCTTTTGGGGGCATATTATCAGTTGCTTTTATCAGTTGCTTTTATCTGGGAAGACCTTGTTTAATTTAAATCCCCCACCGACCTCAGAACGATACAAAATTCCAGCCAAAATGACAGAGAACAACTTGCAGAATGAATATTAAGTTTTGCTGTAGATAATAGAATCCAGGTCAGGAGAAAATTAATTAGACAAGTTTTCCTTAACACTAGAACTGCCAAACACCAATGACATCTGGCATCCTCCTTCCTTGACGTTTCCTAAATATGTGTATTTTACATTATTCTGTTGTCCAATTTCAAAAATCTTACAACAGAAAGCTATTTATAGATGACTTCCATGTTTTTTTTCTTTATATTGTTCTTCACCTGCTCAGACATAGTACGGCACTAGGTTACACGAACTTAGGTTTTTCGTGCATTAATGTAATTTGGATGCAATTCTTTAGATTGTTAGTACATTTCTACTGGAATACAAAGTTATTTATTTGCATCTGCTCGGCACAGCAATGCTGCTGACCAGAAAAAATTGACTTGAAACTGAAATCTTGTATCTTTTGTGTTTGTGCATGTGGTGTAATAATTGCAACTTAATTTTGAAATTCATCTAAGACACATTATATAATCTGTACCTACTGAAGCAAGATAGCTTTTGGATGATATTGTGACCCGTTGTAAGTGTTATGGGGAATTGCAAGCTACATGTAGTAGACAAAGGGGCTTAGGCTACATTCAACAACACTGGAAGCAACTCGCTAGTGGGCGGCCACTACGTTTGCTTTGAATTCTGGACCTTGTGGTATTTCAAGGGCAAACTGACACAGAAGCAGACTAAATGTACTCAGTTTTTTATCTGATACATTTGCATGCACAGAGTTGTATACGACACAAGCCTGACTATGGGTCCTTCGGCTTTCCCCAGGCCTCCAGAATGAGGTGGCACAAATTGGCATAGCACTGACCGGGTTTTGGAATAAATAAACCAAATCATCTACCTTGCTACGTTGCCCTCCTGCAACACCTTTTGTGCAGATCAGGCGCCTGTAAATTCAATAACAGAAGTATACTGCCCTACAAAGGCAAGTGTGTAGAGCTTTGAAAAATTAAAAAGCAAAATATTGGAAATGTGGAAAAGACAAACCAATATTAAATAATAAAAATTAAACAATAAAGCAGATCTTAAATTCTCCAGATATTACATTTTTTTTACCAAAATGGAAGTTAAAGCCTTTTGCCCTTGCAGGGCAGTATAGTTGGTGAACTTATTCATCCCATTCCTGATCTGAAGGTCTCTGTGTTGGATGAGCAGTGCTAAAAGAATCGGCAGCTCGGCGCTATGTGGTTGGATCAGAGCCCCTGCGACAGAGTTGAGTTAATGGAGGGCAAAAAACACTACAGTCACTTGGTTCATGGGTCTCCAAATAGTTCCAAGTGGGTAATTTGAATGCATTAAAGTCTATGAGAGCAGCGGTAACAATGACGATTTGAGTTATGATCTATAATATGAAAGTTGTCTAAAGTTCTGTAAATTTACACGTTAGATGTCTGTAATATTTACAACATAGCAATGCATAATATTATCGTAAGAATTACCTGAAATTAGGTTAGAATGACTAATGGCAGGTTTTCGCTTAAGAAGCTATTCACTGTGTCATACTCTGAAACAGGGCCGTAGTTAATTTTCTTTACTTTTATACCTTCAATAACGTCAATGAAGGTAAAACTGAATATTGATCCATCCAGATTCTCTTCAAGTGCTTTGAATCAAATGACTGACAGCAGTTGAGGGAAATTAAGTGAAGAGTAAACATGATGATCAGTGTGCTGTCATCTTTTTTTAAAGCAGTTACTTGACAGCAATTCATAATATTTATGATAAAACTACCATCAGAAATAAAACTTAAACTGATTTCTGACTTAAGAACAACCCTGAAAACCCAGTTGCATTTGAATATGTCCAAGACTAAAGAGCTGGTGGGGCTCCCTCACCCACTCCGACCCTGATAAGAGGAGATAGAGATGGTGATGGAATATAAATATCATTGACCATAACTTATCCTGGGATCAGTGTGTTTTTAAAAAGGGCCAACAACGCTTGTATTTTCTTCGGAAACTTACTTATTTTAATGTAGATAACAAAATTCGGACTCTTTTTTACAAGTCCTTCATAGAGAGCATTCTCTCCTACTGTAATTTATGCTACTGGTATGGTCATTCAAAAACCATCCATTGGAATAAATTGGGGAAGATTGTTAAAACTTGTGGAAAGATTATTGGTAAGCAACAAGTAGACCTGTAACAACTATATGTGACCAGATTGGCACAGAAGGGAGATGAGGTTTGCATGGATACAATGCATCCACTTTCAGTGGAGTTCAACGACTCCCTTCTGGTCGTAGATAAATATTCTAACGTCAGAACCAACCGAGCAAAAAACTCATTAATTCCCATGGCAATAACCAAATTAAATAAGATGTTTGGAGGGATATGACTGGATGAGGAATATTTGAAGTACTGTGCAGTAGTTTTATTTATTTATGACATTAGGCCTTTTAGGGAAGTGCAAAATACTGCTTTTGATTGTATTATATTTATTGAGGTGTGTATGTCGTGTGTTAGATATATACAGTGGGGCAAAAAAGTATATAGTCAGCCACCAATTGTGCAAGTTCTCCCACTTAAAAAGATGAGAGAGGCCTGTAATTTTCATCATAGGTACACTTCAACTATGACAGACAGAATGAGTTCAACTACGAGAGACAGAATGAGAAAAAAATCCTGAATATCACATTGTAGGATTTTTTATGAGTTTATTGGTAAATTATGGTTGGCAATGACAGAGGTCAAACGTTTTCTGTAAGTCTTCACAAGGTTTTCACACACTGTTACTGGTATTTTGGCCCATTCTTCCATGCAGATCTAGACCAGTGATGTTTTGGGTCTGTCGCTGGGCAACACAGACTTTCAACTCCCTCCAAAGATTTTCTATGGGGTGAGATCTGTCAGCTGGCTAGGCCACTCCAGGACCTTGAAATGCTTCTTATGAAGCCACTCCTTCATTGCCCGGGCGGTGTGTTTGGGATCATTGTCATGCTGACCCAGCCCCGTTTCATCTTCAATGCCCTTGCTTATGGAAGGAGGTTTTCACTCAAAATCTCACGATACATGGCCCCATTCATTCTCACCCTTCACAGAAAAACAGGCCCAAAGCATTATGTTTCCAGCCCCATGCTTCACAGTAAGTATGGTGTTCTTTGGATGCAACTCAGCATTCTTTCTTCTCCAAACACAACGAGTTGAGTTTTTCCCAAAAAGTTCCATTTTGGTTTCACATCTGACCATATGACATTCTCCCAATCCTCTTCTGGATCATCCAAATGCTCTCTAGCAAACCTCAGCGGGCCTGGACATGCACTGGCTTAAGTACTCACTGCAGGATTTGAGTCCCTGGCGGCATAGTGTGTTACTGATGGTAGCCTTTGCTACTTTGGTCCCAGCTCTCTGCAAGTCATAAACTATGTCCCCCCATGTGGTTCTGGGATTTTTGCTCACCATTCTTGTGATCATTTTGACCCCACAGGGCTCTCTCTATCTTGTATGGAGCCACGGATCGAGGGAGAATATCAGTGGTCTTGTGTCTTCTTTTTTCTTATAATTGCTCCCACAGTTGATTTCTTCACACCAAGCTGCTTATCTATTGCAAATTTAGTCTTTTTAGCGTGGTGCAGGTCTACAATTTTATTTCTGGTGTCCTTTGACAGCTCATTGTTCTTGGCCATAGTGGAGTTTGGAGTGTGACTGTTTGAGGTTTTGGACAGGTGTCTTTTATACTGATAAAAAGTTCAAACAGGTGCCATTAATACAGGTAATAAGTGGATGACAGAGGAGCCTTTTAAAGAAGTTACAGGTCTGTGAGAGCCAGAAATCTTGCTTATTTGTAGGTGACCAAATACTTATTTTCCACCATAATTTACCAATAAATTCATAAAAAATTCTGGAATTCTTTTCTTCTCATTTTGTCTCTCATAGTTGAAGTGTACCTATGATGAAAATTACAGGCCTCTCTCATCTTTTTAAGTGGGAGAACTTGCACAATTGGTGGCTGACTATATACTTTTTTGCCCCACTGTAGTGCTGTACATTGCTGTCTGGTTCAATGTTTTTGTTGTGGATTATGTGTCAATATGCCCGTACTTTACAACAAATTGCCTCTCGGGGACATTAAAGTCTTCTAAGTCTAAGTGAATAGTGACATAAAATAAATAAGACAATTTAAATATTAATACACATAGATAGAACAATGTATGTCACAACTCAAACACAGGGTAGGCGTAGAAAGTAATTTAATAATGGTCCATATAACAAGTCAGGGAGGTTGGGTAGATACTCAGTTCAGAACACCAGGCAGAATCCAGTTCAGAGTAAACGTAGGCCAGGCAAGGGTTCAATATTTGTACAGGTCCAAATGTTGCAATACCAGAATTTAATTGTGGTCTATAGGCAGGTGGGGTCGATATACAGTAAGGCAAAGGTACAGAGGGCAGAATCAATCAAGGTAAATCAGGAAAAACAGGCAAAGTCCAAATATACATTAGCAGATCAGAGTAATGCGCTCTGGGTTGAGGGTGTTCAGAATTCCGGTGATTGAGGGCAGGGTCCAAAACTTTCCGCGCCGGAACCCAGGACCTTTTCCCCGGGCCATACCCCTCCCACAAGGTACTGGAGACCACATCTTCTGTGTCGAGAATCCAGCAGGCCCTGAATTGCTTAGGCAGGCTCTCCTCCGACATCCAGTGGGGGAGGAGGAGAATAGCGTGCCACAGGAAGATACAGAGGAGTATATCGGACCAGTTTGAGCAGGGAGACATGAAACGATGGAGATATAAGGTACTGGCGGGGCAACTGCAGACGATAAGTGACAGGGTTGATTTGATGTAAGATTTTGTAAGGTCCAAGATACCTGGGGTTGAAAGTTTTGCAGGGCAACCTGAGGGGGTAGGCCGTCGACGCTAGTCTGCGTGCCTCTACTGTGTTTGCGTTGCCTGATAGATGCTGGTGCCCTGTATTCCACACCTGGGAACTGCGGTTAAACCACACTTCTACTGCAACGACAGGGCTGGGCGTAGTATCCTAAGGGAATAATTGAGGCTGGTAACCGAGAACACATTGGAAAGGGGTTAAGGGCAGAGAGGAGTGTATGAGGGAGTTTTCATTCATGGGGCTGGGTTGCACATCTTTGGCGCAGGAACTTCCCTATCTCTTGACTCAGTCTCTCCGTCTGTCCATTCGATTTTGGATAATGCCTGGAAGAAAGACTGATGGACACACCCAGTCACAGAATGCCTTCCATACTCGAGAGGTGAACTGAGGTCCTCGATCCAATACAATGTCTTCGGGTATCCCAAATGCATAGAAAACCTGCTGAAAAACACTCTGCTAGTTCCAATGCATTAGGCAGTTGAGGATGAGGAACCAGACGGCATATTTTGGAGAATTGGTCTATCATGACTAAGATTGTCGTGTAACATGAAGGTCTGTATCAAAGTCCGTGGCTATGTGGGACCAGGGTCTGTGGGGTTTAGGCAAGGGCAATAGCTTACCTGTGGGCAGCTGGCAGGGTGTCTTAGACTGCACACAGACAGTGTGTGACATAACATATTCTGAGATGTCTTCCTTGAATGATGACCACCAATACCTCTACTCTAGAAGATGGCTGGCCTTAAAGATGCCGGGATGTCCTGACCCAAGGGATATATGGCTCCACTGCAGTAGCTGAGGTCTGATAGCTGTAGGCACAAATGTCTTGTCAGCCGTCTGGAGGTGGTGGTTCTGAAAGAAGGGTATCTTTAAAATTATCAGCAATCTCCCATTGGATGGGTCTTACCAGACATGCCAAAGGGAGGATATTTTCCTGGACTAGAAAACCAAAGTGTATGTCAATCTGACGAGATAGGGAATCTGCCTTTTTCTGGTTGAAGAAAAATGACCACCTTGCCTGATGTGAATTGAGCCTTTTCACATCCTTGAGGTACTCCAGTTTCCTATGATCGGTAAGCACCACAAAGGGGTGATGAGCTCCTTCCAGGCAATTGTATGGCCAGCAGTTCCTTGTTCCCCATGTCATAATCCTTTCAGAAGATGAAAGCTTCTGAGAAAAGAAGGCGCATGGGTGCATTGGAGGAATGCTTTGAGAGTACTGCCCCCACCCCTACTTCAATGTGTACCCCACCAGGGGTTAGTACACATCCCAAAAAGGACACTGTAGTTATATGGAATTCACTTTTCTCCACCCTTAAAATACAGTATGTTGTACTGGAGACATTGCAGGACCCTTTTGACATGTTGCACATGCTCCTCCAGTGAATTGGGATAAATGAGGATCTCATCAATGTAGACCACAACAAAGACATCCAACATATCCTGGAATATGTCATTCATCGAAGACTGAAAAAACGCTGGAGCATTCATATGGCATTACAAGGTATTGGTAATGTCCATTGTGGGTAATGAAGGTGGTTTTCCATTCGTCTCCTATTATCCTGATGAGGTTGTAAGCACTGCGTAAATCCAGTTTTGTATATATGGCAGCTTGACTGACTTGTTCCAAAGCTGACGGAATCAACGGGAGCGGATAGCAGTGTTTGATAGTGACATTATTCAAAGGTCGGTAATCAATACAGGGTCATAGACCCCCATCATTCTTTCCTATGAAAAAGAGCTACAGGCTACAAGAGACATGGAGTGTCTGATGAACTTTTGTTCAAGGGATTCCTCAACGTAAGTATTGAGGGCTTCCTTCTCTGGTAGGGACAAGGGGTAAATGCGTCCCTTGGGAATGCTGGTGTCGGGTATAATATCAATGGGGCAATCCCATGAAGAGGAAACAAAACAGGTAGGCACAAACAGGTGGGTAAACAGGTTGCAGGTGTTCAGAATTCTTTGATGCATGCTGCCTTCCGGTGAGTGGGGACTTGGATAGGTGAGTGTCAGACATGGAGCTAGTGGCACTGGCATGAGAGGACCTCACAGTATTAATTAGAATGTTAGGTTCATGACAGCCCTGCTCCTCAGTGATTTGTTACTTTTACATTTTACTCTTCATTGTGGCAGCCAAAATAATGGTAAAGATTTGTGTATGTATTAGCTGTTCTGCCTTATCACAAGTCTTCTGATTTTAGCCATGGACATTCAGTTATTCCGTTATTCCTGTAGACAAATAGGCATTGGATTTATTAAAGCTTTAATATTATATTAGAGCAATTATTGGGCCTATGCTTATGTATTTCTGGTTACCAGCTTCTTGTACAATAGTTGGATGTGTGGCATGGGGTGCACCAACCACTCAGAGAAGGGGTCAGATTGTTTGGCTTCTCTACAGAAAGTGAGAGAAGGAAGAAATGGTTGAACAAAGTGAGCAGGAGCAATTGGACTATAACATAATAATCCCCCTCCTTCCTAATTAGCATATATAACTACTCACCTCTCCACCTGATGTGTGGTGAGCGTTATGGCGCAAAATGGCTGCCGTGCATCACCCAAGTGGGTGCTACACATTGGTGGTGGATGAGGTGGGCTTTCCACCTCACTGTGTAAAGCGCTTTGGGTTCCGTGGAAGAAAAGCGCTATATAAGTTGAATGCATTATTATTATTAAGATCAAAAAAAGTTTTCAACACGTTTTCCACTATTTCTGAATTACAAATGTGTGCTGTTAACTGACCTGCCTATAATATCCTAGAGTTCATTATGTAATAATCATAGCCACCATGGATTCGAAAAGAAAACCGAACTGGAGGGGAGAAGAAACACTACTGCTTGCTGAATTAGACTAATTTCTGAGTGTAGAATGTGGAATCTGCACTTCCACTTGCAAATCCCTCTCCACCACACTTTATGTGATACAATGTACCCTGTGAAGGGATATGACATTGAAACCTTACTTATCACCTATATTAGGACAGTGTTCTATTAATAAACTATGAAACAATTGTGTACAAATAGCTTACAAATTAGGCTACCTTTTTCTAGTTCCTTTGGGCTTCTGCAGTGGCATATGGAAAGGGGTGAGCAGCCACGAGCGTAAAAGGGTATCTTTTATCTCCTATTAAATGACACCCCGGCAGCACAAAGTGCTTTCAAACAGCTGCTTCAGGCCACTTTCTGTCAATATCCATGCGTCATGGGTAGACCCAGGCCATTTGGGTACCACATCCAAAATGGTGTAGTCTGCATCAAACACAACTTGTGTGTTGATGCTGTGGTACTTCTTCCTGTTCATATTCATACTTTGCGTGTGACGTCACAACGACTGGCTGGCGAGCAAGAACATCATTCTCCTAGGATCGAAACCTAGTAAGCTAGGTGACGTCGCCAGTTTTACCATACTAAATTTGGTGTTTTAAGGTAAAAACGGCATGCCAGATAGTAGTAGTAGTAGTAGTAGTAGTAGTAGTAGTAGTAGTAGTAGTAGTAATAATACATACATCAATTAATTCATGCATGAATTCATAATAACTCATGTAACCTTACGGTAAAGTGTTACCAGTGTGCTTATTCTAACCAACAACACACACACACAAATGTAATCTAATTTGATTGTGAGTGACACACGCACACATACACGCTTTATTAGTCTTTCTACATGGGTTTAGTTAATGATCTGGCTATAATAAGACCACATCGGCTATGTAATCGCTGACAACCGTGACAATTTCATAGTGGTTGGCGTAAACCATTTTAGCGTAGGCAGGGTGTACGTATTCAGATGAAGACTACATCATAAGACGGAACAGACTCCAAGTCTGGTAGAGACTTTGCAAGCTTCAAACCAATGAAAACATCAGTAGGTGCGTTGTATGGACCACAAGTTCCGAGTATGTTAATCTTTTCATGATATCTAATTTTAACATTTGGTTGATTGATTGTAGTATTGGAAATCCAGGCCGCAATTCCCATGGCTGCCCACTGTTTGTCACCATTTTATCTGCATTCCTTGCCCTGCAGGTATCCATGGTAATCACGTGACTGCAAAGTATGAATAAACATTCTCGTTGATGCTGGGAGCAATGATCTTTATATGAGTGCCCTCCATTGCGCCTACTACTCCTGGGAAGCCAGCTATTTGCATGAATTGTGTCTGCTTCTGTTGGATTACGCGGGGTGTTGATGGGAAGTCAATGAAACGTGTGACAATGTGCGTAGCTTTAAGTGCCATAATTGTTTCCATGACAATTCATTAGCATTGCATTGCTACATTTTTCCTGTTGCAAGGAAACAAAGCACAATCACCACCTTCAATTCAGCTGAAAATGCAATGCTGCATAAAGTCACTGGTGAAATGACATCCCTCACCAAGTCGCTGACGAAGATGATGCCTGCTCTGTCCAAAGATACTGTTTAATTAACTGTGCATTGTCAAACAATTCAAAAGCATTCTTCCTCTCTGGAAAGATTTGCGCATGTCTCTGTCTCCTCAGTGCCATCACAAGCCCCTACTGGCAACTCCTAACCACTTGACTCGATCTGTCTTTAATAACTGGGAGAGTAAGAGTGATTCTTAGCTTTGAGAAATGTGATAACTTGCTTTTATACTTAAGTTTGAGAATAGGATTACATTTTATCAATTCTCAGCACTTAAGACTAAAATGGCACTTTGAGAAACTTGATAAATACGGGCCCTGATGATTAATAATTATGTTCAGCCTTGTTCTATCAGCCAGTTAGCAGTGTTGGTCACGTTACTTTAAAACAGTAATTAGTTATAGCTACAAGTTACTTCTCACAAAGAGTAACATAGTTAGTAACTGAGTTACATCATTATAAAAGTAACTAATTACCAGGGAAAGTAACTATTGCATTACTTAAAAAAATGTAGTATGTCAAATAACTTGGAAGCCCCTGATATTAAATATGTTAAATGAATGAAATGGACACTAAATAGAATCAATTGTTAGTCTGAGTTATAAGTGTTTGCGGTGGTGGAGAAAAATCTAGTTTCAGTTGCTCTGAATTCGTGGCTCCATCTCCTTTCGTAGCGGAGCTCACGTTATCAGCTTCATTCTTGGCCACTAGTTTTGTGGTGGCATGTGACGATGTGAGGCGCTTAGATTCGAATTACTTGCCACCGACGTGGGGAGTGTCTTTCTTCCTGTGCACAAGTTGCCTTTCTTGCCTTTCACCTCAACGAGGGAAAGGTAGTGCTTATACTTATAGTTTGCAAAAGCTACCTTTGAACTCGTTGGACTTGCAATTGCTTTGACTCCTGGTTGGTGTGTCTGTGGTGTGTGTGAAATGAACAGTGAACACCCGCCCTACTCTGCCTCTGGTTGGTTGGCAAACGATGGAAATGTACTCTAAGCCAATCATCATCAGTTGTGGTTGTCTACCACCCCCCAACACACACACAAGAGAAAAAAACTTTGCAGGTTCTGCAGAGAGAAAGGATACTCAGAGGAAAACCGCTTCATTGAGCTCAATTAAAGTAACTCCACATTTTATTGTCAGTAACGGTAACGGCGTTGTAACGGGGGAAACAGTAATTAGTTTGATTACTCGTTACTGAAAAAAGTAACGCTCTTAGTAATGCCGTTTATTCATAATGTCGTTATTCCCATCAATGTCAGTTGGTTTGCTCTTTATAAACGGTGGCCAAAATAGAGAGAGGTGTCGGTCATTGATAATCTGTTTGTTTGTGTGGAAAGGCTTTCCGGGAGCTACACTAGTTAAATGTAAATTGTGAATTGTTGGAATTTAGGTTTATGCGTACCCTCTTTACTTGTATGTTAGCTGTCAGTGTTTATGCCGCTGTGAGAGCATAGTAAGCTATATAAGTATACTTGTTGTGCACTCGCATTTACTTGTTCACCTGCAACTGTACAAGGTTGTGCAAAGAGTGTGGTATGTGCCTGAGTTCATGAGTACACACTTTACTTGTATGTTAGCTATCAGTGTTTATGCCACTGTGAGAGCATAATAAGCAATATAAGTATAGGCTACTCGTTGTGCACTCTCTTCAACTGTTTGCCTGACAACTTCATTACGTAAATGTTTCCCGGATTGTCCATTAAAAACTAGCAACAACCATCTACTGCCTGCTCTGGTCTCCCTCTCTCTACACCACAAACCTCAACCTGTGAAACTACCAGGAGGAATAGAAAAACAGTAGTTGACAACCACTGATTAAGACAGTATATCATTACATCAACCATGGTTAACATAAAAACCTCTGCCACCCTTAAAAATATTGCCCATATCCTTGTTGTGATGAGTGCGGTACAGCTTAGTGCTGGTTAGTTTCACTACACAGCATCAGGACAGCGGTTCTTTTGTAGATCCATCAGTGGTTTTAGCCTTTCTATCTATTTATTTTATTTAATAAAAATGTTATGCCCTATGTCATATATTCTTGCATAATTACATCAATTCTGGACAAAAACATCTGATAATGTGCTTTTAAAAATCCACAGTGTATTCCAGATGAAAAATGATTTTCTTGTCATGTTCCAAAGTATAATAAAAAAAAATTGAAAACCAGTGTCTACTACAAAGACGCTGCTTCACAGTATCCACAATATCATGATGCTCTTTGGAATTAAGGATTGTTCCTTGGATTACATGTAATGTCCTGTAATCAGAGAATGTACTCAGATACTGTACATTATAAGACTGGTGTTAAATCAAAAACGTTTCACACAACATTGCTTTATGTAATCCTGGCCTAAAATGCACTTAAATCTTTATAGATTCACTATTGACTAAGATTAATTAAAACGTGATCGATTATTCTTATAAAAATGGACCCAAAAGTTTTGGAGGCCGATTGGATGTTTTGAAAGTAAAAATGCAATGATTACAGGCTCATGTGTAATGACATTTTCATAATTCACCATAACAAGACAAGCCGTGCATAATCTAAAATGTAATTAAACAGCTAAATCAGGCCTCCCCGGGGAGAAGGAAGATACAGATCTAGAGCGATGGAGGCAGATGCAAGGCAAAGAAAGTGAGATATGTATTTAACTGATGTTGAGGATGAAGAGAGAAAAACATTTTATTAATACAGGAAACAAGTTATGGTAAGGAAAGTATGTAGCGAGAGATAAATATAAAGGTAGAGTGGAGCTTAGATTAGAGAAAGGTGGTTTAGGTGTCTTCTTTGTGTCTCTACCCATATAAAAGGGATATTCACATCTATATTTTTCTCGTTATGGGCACCATAATGTTATGTCACACCAAAGCAGTCAGCATTGTGGAACATGGATTGCAGTACAGCAGGTCAATTATTCTGTGTGTCTGCCTAGATCACATGCATGGCTGCTCACCAATATTACTACACAACCCAAAGCCAGCAAACAGGAAACCACACAGCATGATTGCCATCAATACACTACACCAATCCTTCGCAATACCATTAAAAATAGAATATACCCGCACAGTTAAGACTAGCTACAGTTTTCAAAACAGAACCGTCAAATAAAAATAAACATGTCTGTTTTATCCATGAGAGAGAGAGGCTTCCTGCCAGTTCACAGCTTGTCTACTGTATGCTTGTGTGCAATAACACAATGACACCCACAGACTCCATCTTGACACTACATGCAATGACATATGATAATTCAATTATTGCTTATCAAAGATGTACTTCTCCACTGCTCTTTGTATCTTTGAAATGGCATATTTTCAAACGAACCCGTATTCTGTGCTTATCTGTCCACGTATTAGAATAGTCTATCAGTCGGCCTCCTGTATCCCAATCTGCTCCTTAATGAGAGGAAGGCAGAGATAGTGCACCAAACCATGGGAGAGACAGACAGAAGGAGAGATAGAAGGAGAGAGACATGAGAACACTGTAAATTAAATTAAATACTCCTCTGAAAGTACGCTTTGGCAATAAGTATATTGTTACGTGACGCCAATGAGGAAAAGAAGTGGAGGGAGAATGACAGAGACAGTCAGTATGAAGATGTGAGATAGCAGTGAGTGAGGAAAAGGGGATACCCATTTTGGTTGCTCATCCACTGTTGTCTTTCTTCGACAAGATCCCCTGTCGCTATTGTTAGCACCCCTCCCTGGTAATGACCACTGCTCTCATCCATCTCTTTTACGTGCTGATGGGCAACAGACTCTGTCAGAGGCACAATAACACAGAGGGAGAGAGACAGGCAGAGAAGTAAAGAGAGTTAAGGACGAAGGAGCGTTTTCTCCTAAGCTTGCTCCAGTCCGCTGCTCCCTGTACAGGCGAGCGAGATGCACTGTGTTAATAGCAGAGGCTCACTCACCTAACAGCTCAATACGCCTCTGCCTGTCACTGCTGACAAGTACATCTATCGTCACCATTGAGCTAACAGAAGCCTCACACGTGCATGCGCATCTACAGGACGGCAGGGCAGGCCCAAAGATGCGCACTGCACTACAAGTGATCATAGGCAGATACATAGATGGATGTGTAAAACAAGGTACTGTGACAATTAGCTTATATTGAATGTATGTATGCATCACTGTTTTACCCAGTTCATGGGTTGCACTCATACAGAAAGCTGATTGAAAGTTTATTTGAAACAGGTTTTGCTAAATGAGGCTGGCCAGTACTGGTTTGTGCTGACTCCGCCGAGATCGACATGTGTGAACTCTGGCCGGACGCTAATAGCATAGAAGAGCATGCTGTGCAGTTGTTCAGGTGTGACTGACAGGGCCAGCAAAATACTTAAATGCACAGACAGAGATAGAGACTTTGGGCCCAATTTGCATCTGAAAGGCAAGTATCAAACGCAAAATTGCAAGTGACTGTATGAGCAAATCGTGGGTGCTGTTGCTATTATACCAGCGGGATAAATTACTCTTGCGCCCAACGCAAATCTAAAATGGGTAGGTCTGAAGTATCTACATTAGTCATAGGTGTGGTTTGGGCGTAACATGCAATAAACCAATCAGAGCGTTGTTCCCTTTAAGGGCAGGCACGCTTGTTTCATGAGGGATTGCTATTATAACGGCGGATTGCTGTAGATTTTTATTTTTTCCAAAATGTATATAAAGAAATGTCACAAAGAAATATTTTCTGATGTTTTGGACTCACTCTAACTGAATCACGAGGTTATGAATGCATGGTGATATTTTGCAATGTAGTCTAACATTAGATCGAGATTACATTGCTTACCTCATTATAGATGATGCAGCAGCTCTTCTGTCAAATAAGCTCTCCTCCCGTTCTGCTGCTGGGGCATTTGGGTTAAGTGGCAATAGCACATGCATGTCAACATCACGTCTCCTTAAGCCCTCTAATATTTCCTCATTACTGATGATTCATGGAAATGTAGTGTAAAACACAACAAGCCACAAAGAATGTTGTAACGTTTTGAGAACTGTACTGTAAAGTGCCTCTTGTCCTATCCAAAGACCTGAAGCACTTTTTCAGTATGCCAAATGTTCATTCAATTACACTGTTTGTGTGTTTTCGATTAAACAGCATTTCACGCACTGTTGCTGGCATAATAAATGGTGTCATCAGCCATGTCTTTAACGGATAGCCTTTGTCTCCTTCACATCAGTGCAAATAATTCAGCCTGAATAATTTGGGTAAATGTGTACACTAGATTTATGCCAATTTTTTTCACATATTCGGACACGACAATGATTTCCTTTGTGTGGTAATATTTTTCCTTGTAATTATATATGGTTTGATAAAAACTGCTCTGTCTGTGTAGATGAGAGAAGCAACGTGTATGCATGTTGTGCACACGCTACATTATCGTTAAGCATGCACCCTTAAAATAGCACCAGGAAACTTTTGCACCGGGCACACCAATTCTCCCCTGGGAGCGCAAGTTCATTCCCTTATTTACCGATGTGCGTCTGTGAAGGGAAAAGTCCACTGTGCGTCTGGTGCAAAATAGGAATGATACATGCGTCGGTGTAAAACGTCAAATGTGCTGGTGCAAGATAGGGCACTTAGACTGATGATGACAATACTGGATAGAGCCAGAGAAACCTGAAGACAGATTGGACAGATGTGTTAGACATGATGGGCCTTGTCAACCGACACAGGTTGATAGTTGAGGGCCAAAATTTCTTAAATAGTCTGAACTTGACCTGGTTTAATATTCTTGTGAGGAGTAAAAAAAGACAGAAAGAGACATTCACACTCCCTGAGAAAAGATGACAATAAAAATGTTTAATGTCACAGAGGCCCTAAATCACAAAATCCTCCTTGGTGATGACAGTCGCCAGATGGAGAGTCAAGCAGATTTTGTTGGGGATGTTTCGTAGAGTGAGCTCGATTCAGCGTTAGTACTTATTGCTATAGATGTGAGGAAAAGAATGACAGACAACCTTGTCTCAGATCTGCTTGTGCTTTCTATTCAACATCCACAATTATAAGATACAAATGCAAAAAATTGGCTAGACAGAACAATCAGATCTACAACAAGGCTAGAGAGATCTAGCAATGAAACAAAGTGTTTCACAATCACATTATGGTAGTGAGCTGTTATTACCTCATTATGTACAAAGTAATAACACATCATTCATTAGTTGCCCATCTAATTACTGGAAGGTGCTGTGACACTATAAGAGAAAGACTGTAGCGAAGGTCTGGTTTTACTGCCAGATTAACAGCATGCTGCCACGCTAATTACCACAGAGAGATGGTTCAGAGGAAAACCTTTATAGCAAGGTGGTGTAACCTGAAGTTGAAAAAAAATCTCTGTGTGGTGTGAATGCCAGCTAGATTTTCACTTCTTGAAAGTCAAAATAATCAGAGAGCTCGGAGGTCGGTTCATTCTTCCTCTTACCTATTATTCATCTTTTCTATGCCGTCTTTGAGTAAACTCTCTCAGTGACTCACTGTACCTGGACCTTTTACTGGATTTTGCGCTGGAGAAAAAGAAAAGTGTTGTGTAAAGATAGTAATTGGAATCATCACAGAGCGGCTCAGAGCCAACATGCGTGAGGATAGGTGAAGGGAGATTTGTCCATCAGGGACATTTCAACAAAGAAAGTAGAATTGCCAGTCTAAATCTCATTACTGTACCATTCCTACACAGAAAAAACAGAGACTGAGTAATAGAGAGAAAGAGCGAGCGAGGGACAGAGAGAAAGAAAGGGTTAGATAAACAAATATTTGCAACGCCAACAAAAGCCCCTTTGAATTGAATAGAGAGAGCACAGTCAAGTACCATCAAGACAATGGTGACTCAAAACCAAATGAATGCAAAAAGTCAGCATTACAGCAACACATACAAGAGAACCGCTGGTTCGGAAAACCCATTTTCAATAAATCTCCCATCGCTGTTCACAATAGCAGTTCTGTCCCACCTTCAGTATGGTTATATATTCAGTGGTTTCATGCCGATGAAAACTATGAGAACAATTTTATTGTAAGGATACCTTAGCGTTCTTGTAACAGCCACACACAGGAGGATGTTTGCCACGTTTTTACAGTTTCAGAAGAGACTTTCTCATTGTCCCTTCCAGTCTTTGATTTTTTTTCTTACATTTTATTTTTTTACTTTTCTCTATCACTATGTCACAGAGAAAGTGTCTTCATCCTCTTGCATCCAGCTACTCCTGAGCAAACAATGCCTAGTTACCCACAAATGGAGAAAAGTTTGTTTCCAAACACCTCAAGGTGCCACGTTCATCTGTACAAACCTCAGTACACAAGTATTAACAGCATGTGACCACGCAGCTGTCATACCGCTCAGGAAAGAGACACATTCTCTGTACTAGAGATTAATGAGGTACTTTGGTATGAAAAGTGCAACTTAATCCCAGAATAACAGCAAAGTACCTAAGGAAAATGCTGGAGGAAATAGTTACAAAGAGATCTAATGTACTGCATATCCACAGTAAAACACGTCCTACCATATACATTATTGACATTAAAGACCGCTCCGGAAGGAAAAACCACTGCTCTAAAACCAACATATGAAAGCCAGACTACGAATTGCAACTGCACATTGAGACAAAGATTACCAAAATTACTGGCACCCCTGACTGGCAATGCACAAACAATACTGTAAAAAGCACAAAATACAATTACCGGTATGGAGAATGTCAAAATACCAACATTTGAGAAATACTACTTTATTAATGAGTCAATGGAACCAACTAAAATCATTTATAAATTAAATAAAAAATCAATGTCCTCCAAATCAAGGTTTCACAATCAATGGCACCATTAAAGATTATTTTAAATAACATTACCAAAATTAAACCAGGAATTACTAAAGGGACTATAGAGTCATTACATCACTTCATATTCCACTAGGGTAATTAGGTAACATGCATGCAATATACCTTTGTCATCCAACACCATGAAGAAAACTAAAGAACTGTCAGTTCAAAATAGACGATTGTAGACCTTCTTAAATCTGGTAACGGCAACAACAAAAAAAGCCACAAACAATTCAATATACCACTGAACTAGCCTCGTGGAACCAACCTGATCTCGCAAGCTCCAGTTTTCCAAGTCAAGTCAAGTCACTTTCTTTATAAAGCACATTTAAAACCAACCTGAGCTGGACAAAGTGCTGTACATAGTTATATTCCACTCGCAGATCAGTCTGGCATCTTGAGATAATTTGGTGCCGTTTGCCAAACGATCAACCAATCAGCTTTGGTTTGAGGCGAGTTAGGGTGTAACGCCACGAGAAGCAACTGTTCAGTCTAAACAACATGGCAGCTTCCACGTATGAGATGAGCATAGCTAATGCACAAGTTTTCTGATTTGGCTCGTCTATCACAAACATAGGTGGCAAAGCTATACTGTATATACACTATTTTGCCTTAAGGCTATTGTGGCTGGCTTAATATAAGTGGCTTCAATGTCAGTTTACCTTTATTTTACCAGGCAAGTTGACTGAGAGTGACCACAGAAAGTCAGGACACCCGTTTAATGTCCCATATGCATTCTAGGCAGGGCAGATATCACCATCACTGCCCTGGGGCATTGGGAATGATCTTTAGACCTGAGGGAAGAGTACCCCCTACTGGCCCTCCAGCACCACTAGTCTCCCATCCAGGGACTAACAAGGCCTGACCTTGCTTAGCTTTAGAAGCAAACCAGCAGTGCAACACATGACTCTATGCTGCTGCCAATGTCTAAATAGTAGCATGTCCGAACCGGATGTCACATGTTAACACTAATTTGCATCACATAGCTTTCCACAAATGCAGCTGTACAATACAAAACAACTTAGCCTGTGAGGAGGAGGTTTGGCTGTACATGTAGATAAGCATAGTGGTCTAAAATGAACAAATAGACAATTAAATCCTTAATTGCAGTTATTTGTGTGACAATTAATCATCAGCAAAATGTCATGATCAAGCACTAGGAATGTGATAAAAGAAATATAAGCTGACATAATCATTCTCTGCTATTATTATGATATTTTGCATTCTTAAAATAAAATGGTGATCCTAACTGACCTAAAACAGACTTGTACTAGGATTGAATGTCAGGAATTGGGAACAACTAAGTTTTTGTCTTTGGCTAAGGTGTATGTAAACTTCTGACATCTGTAGATCATACACACACACACCAAGAGGAAGATTAATGGTCCAATTCTGAGATTAAATATTTCAGAAGCAAGCTTTGACATCAACATCCCTGCCTGCCGCGCTCCTGAAGTAATTGTCCAAAACCCGGCAGGGAGAGAGAAACCGATTATGCCATGCTAGACATTCAAAGATGAATGGCTTCACAAACGAAATGTCAACAGTCAATGTTGTATATAATTTGCATCTTCACTCTTTCCTTCATGCTATTAGTAAGTGACTCACACAGAGTCAGGGCCAGTAGTTCACTTAGTTTAGTAACATTTCTGAAAGTAACCCTGTCCAATGGCTTTTTCTCAACTAGCGGAGGAAAAGCTATTAGGAATGGAGGTTTTGTAATGATTCGATTTGGAGTAGGAGGAAGATGGGATATATTGTTTTTCCATTCTAAAAATAAATAGAAGGATGCAGCAAACATAACGCAGCAGGACACATAATAAACACAAGGAGCGGATCACTCACAAACAGAAAGCACATTTGATATGACATGAGAGTAGGCTGCCTTTGTCTTAGATCTTCAGCACCAAGGAAGAGCCACCAGTAAGAAATTGACTTTCTGTGATGGAAGTGATTGTTACATGTTCAAAATGTGTTCCTCTCCAGGGTCCACATGGAATACCACAATGTTAGTCTACCCATGATATTGTTATTTTGACAATGTGTGTGTGTGTGTGTGTGTGTGTGTGTGTGTGTGTGTGTGTGTGTGTGTGTGTGTGTGTGTGTGTGTGTGTGTGTG
>JACXGM010010197.1:11729-26681 GCA_016801145.1 Umbra pygmaea | reverse complement strand
GTGCTCTTGCAAATTGTAGCCTCTTTTTCCTATTTGTAGTGGAGATGAGTGGTACCCGGTGGGGTCTTCTGCTGTTGTAGCCCATCCGCCTCAAGGTTGTGCGTGTTGTGGCTTCACAAATGCTTTGCTGCATACCTCGGTTGTAACGAGTGGTTATTTCAGTCAAAGTTGCTCTTCTATCAGCTTGAAGCAGTCGGCCATTCTCCTCTGACCTCTAGCATCAACAAAGCATTTTCGCCCACAGGACTGCCGCATACTGGATGTTTTTCCCTTTTCACTCCATTCTTTGTAAACCCTAGAAATTGTTGTGCGTGAAAATCCTAGTAATTGAGCAGATTGTGAAATACTCAGACCGGCCCGTCTGGCACTAACAAGCATGCCATGCTCAAAATTGCTTGAATCGCCTTTCTTTCCCATTCTGACATTCAGTTTGGAGTTCAGGAGATTGTCTTGACCAGGACCACACCCCTAAATGCATTGAAGCAACTGCCATGTGATTGTTTGAGTAGATAATTGCATTAATGAGAATTGACCAGGTGTTCCTAATAATCCTTTAGGTGAGTGTATATTCCATGTTCTGCAGTATTGACTTCATCTATAGCTTTACTGATATATATTCCATGTTATCCCATTGTTTTCCCTCACCAACAATAGGAAAAAATTGTACAACTGCATAAATGTTTTTAAGGATGAAATAACCAATTTAAATAGTAGCCAGGTTATTAAAGAACAAATTCAATTGTTTCGTTGTGAATAGCTTATAATTTACACTGCATTCCAAATGATTATGCAAATGTCATTTTACACTGATTTACCTAAATAGTTGATGCAAATGACAGTCAGTATAATTTTCATTTCATTGAACAAAACACCCAGTGAAAACAGTCTTTAAAAAAAAACTCTAAATTGCAGTGTTCCAAATTATTATGCACGTCAGAGTTTCAAAACATTTGATAGGTTGTAAAGAACTGAAAATGTTCATTTGTTGAATTTGCAGCTTTAGGAGGTCATATTTACTGAAATCAAAAGCTATTTCAATCGAATACATCTTAACAGGTCAGATTACATGTTAACATAGGACCCCTTCTTTGATACCACCTTCACAATTCTTGCATCCATTGAACTTGTGAGTTTATGGAGAGTTGCTGCTTGAATTTCTTTGCAAGATGTCAGAATAGCCTCTCAGAGCTGCTGTTTTGATGCGAACTGCCTCCCACCTTCATAGATCTTTTGCTTGAAGATGCTCCAAATGTTCTGAGGATGGGGGCCACACCTTGAGTTTCTCTCCTTTATGCCCATAGCAGCCAATGACACAGAGGTATTTTTTGCAGCATGAGATGGTGCATTGTCATGTATGAAGATGATTTTGCTACGGAAGGCACGATTCTTCTTTTTGTACCATGGAAGAAAGTGGTCAGTCAAACTATACAGTCGTAAGCAAACTTTTAGGCACCCCTGACAATTTCCATGATTTTCATTTATAAATAATTGGGTGTTTGGGTCAGCAATTTCATTTTGATCTATCAAATATCTAAAGGACACAGTAATGTTTTGGTAGTGAAATGAGGTTCATTGGATTAACAGAAAATTAGCAATATGCATAAAAATGAAATTACACAGAATTACACATAAATTTGGGCCCCTTTGTCATTTTATTGATTTGAATACTTGTAACTACCTACCACTTATTAATTGGAACACACAATTGGTTTGGTGAGCTCATTAAGCCTTGAAAATCATAGACTGGTGCATCCAATCATGAGAAAAGGTATTTAAGGTGGCCAATTGCAAGTTGTTGTTCTCTTTGACTCTCGAAGTGGTGAAGGATTTCAAGCAGTATTTGACGCTTTTCCACAGCAAAGATCCTTTTTCTTTCCCATATTGTTTGAAACCTGTGGCCTGCTTAATAATGTGGAAGATTCTTCTTTAGTAGTTTTCCTTTAATTGGGCTCACCTGGCAAACTAATTATCACAGGGGTCTGAGATTGATTCCAGTGACCCAAAGAGCCCGGAGACACAATACCATCCATGAGTTTGATTGAAAAACTAAATATTTTAATGTTTGACACTTAATTGCAATTTGCACAATAATTTGGAATGCGGTATATATAAAACTGCCGCATGTTTTTGATTTGCTGTTTGTTTGTTTGTTTGTTGATCTACATCTTTGAAAGACCATTTATATGAATGTAAACTAACATTTCTGTAAATATGCAATGAGATAATGTTCAAAATATAATGTAGTATTTCTGTGCTGACCAGTCAGATGCTCTTACATTTGGGTTTCTGCCCTGGGCCTGCTTACATTGTTTACAATACGCAAAGCAAAGCTTGCTATGTAACGCAACATTAAGTATCTCGGTTTTCATGTTTTATGCATGATGCGTGTATTCTGAAGGGATACAGGCGAGACAACACCTTTTTGTACCAGCTAACCAAGGTTCAGTTGGCTGGTGACAAAATGCACAATAGCCCACATATAAGCACAAGTGGCTGGACGAATCCCCCCCCCGAGGGTAATTGTACGAAACTCATGTTGAATTGAAACCTTTTGCTTTGTCAGGTGAGAGGATCAGACTAGCAGTTCCATTGTGTATTTGAACTGGGTATATATTAACAAATAATTGCTCCTCTAAATAAATAAATTGTGCCACTTCACTTAATAGGGTTGTCTAAAACCACGATACACGATAATCAACAATTACAATTAACTCAATCCTGAATGCATGTGTTAATTAACTCAATCCTGGATGCATGTCATTCTTCTCTATGTACATGCATCATGACTCCATTATCTCTCTCAAATGCTAGAAGTGTCATAAAAAAATGCATAAATGAATATTTGACACTCGTGCCTATTAACTATTACTGCACAAGTGAACTGAATTTTTAAAGACAAAGCAATATGTATATGAATGTGCAGTGCCTTAAGATGTTACTGATCATTGCCTGCTCTTTGTTCCCACCAGTTTGTGGAGACATCCACGGCCAGTTCTTTGACCTGATGAAGCTGTTTGAAGTAGGAGGGTCACCAGCTAGCACACGTTACCTATTCTTGGGCGACTACGTTGATAGAGGATATTTCAGTATTGAAGTAAGTGTTTCTGCCGTTTCTACAAACGTTTTTTAAGAATGCAGATGCTAACATAGTTTTTTCGGTGTTGCATACTGTATTGTGTATATACATACGTATGATATACATACGAAGATGCTTTTTCATTTCCCGGCTGTTTTCATTCTTCTCTTCCAGTGTGTGCTGTACTTGTGGGCCTTAAAGATTCTTTATCCCAAAACGCTCTTTTTACTCCGTGGGAACCACGAATGTAGACATTTAACAGAGTATTTCACATTTAAGCAGGAATGTAAGTACGGTTTGTTTTTCGTTGCCTCTCCAACCCGAAAATTCTTTGTAAATCGTTCACACAGAAAAGTGCATTCTACATCTTTCCTTGATAGTTTTTCATGTCAAAACTCTTCCTGGCGACTTTGAGCTCAGATGTTTTGTGGCTTTGGGACGTTTTTCTACAACTTCTAGAAGTTTTCATAGCCTGGCCCAACACTGCTCCAGTGTGTGTTAGCTCTCTGTTTTTACCCTGACAGGTAGAATTAAGTATTCAGAGCGGGTATACGATGCCTGTATGGATTCCTTCGATTGCCTTCCTCTGGCTGCTCTCATGAACCAGCAGTTCCTGTGCGTACACGGAGGCCTGTCCCCAGAAATCACAAACCTTGACGACATCAGGAAAGTATGTGATCTTTCAAACCACATTTTCTCCATGACCAAGTCCAATGCAATATGCTTTAAATTAGTACTGACTTGCCTATGTTTAACAGACTATTCAAGACAGGCTTATTCTGAAATAATCATTTATTTTTCATTGCTAAACTGTAAACTGTTTTTTTAACTGCTCAACTGGATTTCTATGCTAATGGCATTTATAATGTGTAATTCCCCAAAAAACTAAGGTTCCACAGAGGTTAGTGGAAACCTGTTATATGTAATATTTACTTTTGTTGCGGAAGAAATTAATGACTTGATTACCTTAAACAATGCCCCAATCTAACTGGTATGTAGCAGTCTGGTCCTCTGTTACGAACACTTGAGGAACCCAATCGTGCATTCTGTAAATTTCAAAATGTCAATTTTGCTACAGTATTTTCTTTCTTTGAAGAAATCCGAGTGCTTACTTTAATTAGCTTTTTAATGTCATTTCCAAGAGGGAAGTGTTATATTTAAATGTAAGAATGGCAAAATAGGCCAAGTATCATTGTTGGAAACGGCTCACCTATCTAAGAATGTCAGCATTCTCTTTTTATTCCTGTCATTAACAAACCTGGAAATGTCTTTCAAGACTCCTCCTCCTCATCACAGTAATGGATTAAATGGATACAGCAGAATGGCTTGACGGGGATTTCTCGGACACAGGCTTTTTGCACGCCCCCCCGCCCCCTGACTCCATTGGGAATTGTTTCGATGAGATGAGCTGTAGATGCAATTGGATTTGATGAAATTGGGGACTGGAGAATAGGAGTTTGTGTGTGAGTGAATAATAGTGAATTTCAATTCTCGACAAAACCTGACAGACTTGGAGCGTCCATTGCCCTACTGTGGAGAAAATGTATTGTTCCTATACAGTTCAATGCAGCAAAACTAATTACTAAAAAATCTTTCACAGTGAGAGAAACAAACCCTTTCTCGTAAGGCATCACTTCACCTTACTATTTAGGAAGCTATAAGTCAGTTTCCTAGTATCTTACATGTTCCTGACTGCTTGATGTTGTCTTTCATGACTGTGTGTACATCCCTCTCTCTGCAGTTAGACAGATTCAAAGAGCCACCTGCGTTCGGGCCTATGTGTGACTTGCTGTGGTCAGACCCCTTGGAGGACTTTGGGAATGAGAAGAGCCAAGAGCACTTCACACACAACACAGTGCGAGGCTGCTCCTACTTCTACAGGTGGGCTGTCTCCGTGATGTCCTTTCACAGGCGCCGTAGTGTGATAGAGGCTGTTCATGTGTTTACCGGTCCCTGTATCTATAATGCGACTGTCTCTCTGTCCACCTGTCCATATGTACAAATGTCAGGTCTGCACATCACTTGATATGCGTCATCTATTGACATGTTTCTTGCTTGATCTAGCACTCATTTGGCAATTTGGCACTCATGCTCGGGGAAGTGTCTAAGGAACCCACATTATGTCATCACTGGCTCGTTTTGTCTAAACATGGATAAATAATATCTGTGTTGCCAAACAACAGTAGATTTCAACCTGTGGTCTCTGTTGGTTGTTATGGGGGGGTGGGGGGAGAAGAGAAATAAGGTGTTTTATTTTATTTAGATTTTTTTTTACCTGATTGGCCACAGAGAAGCGCCTTGTCTGTCAGGGGCGCAACATGTTAGCGGTTTCTTTGTTATATGTGTCATTGACAGATACATAAAGAATTTCAAAGGAGCTATGTAGCACTAGGCCTGTCACAATTATTACATAATCGCCTAATTACGATTATTTGAAAAGACTGCAATAATTTTGGATAATTGGCAGTTGTTTTTTGTTTCCGTCATATGTTTTGTACATATTAATTAATTTTACACTACTGGATGGAAGACTCCCTTACTGCTACAGCAGTGCTTTTGACAGCTCCAGAGACGTTTGTGATGATCTAGTCATTTGCTTCTTTCATGTTTACATTTCATGATGTTTAAATTAGTTTAGAATTGTTATGCAATCCGACCAAACAGCTGTCATGTCATTTTTGCGGCATTATTATTTATTTGACAAATGCATTTCCATTGCCTATGTATTCCTGAAACACTTGATCGACCAATGAAAAAAAAAAACTCTAGCCAGTGTGAAACTATTTTAACAGTATTAAATAATAATTAGATAATTCACTTTCAAATGCTTGCATGGAATCGTACCGTAGCTTTGTTTTCCCCCTATTTCATATTGACTTTCGATTGACAGCACTAATTTTAAGTCCAAGGCTCATTGCTGCACATGGGGAGTGAAGGCTGGCCTGTGTGGTCTGATTCAACAGACGAGCTAATGTATCTCAAATTGGTGAAAAAGTTCATGCTGATTATGATAGGAAGGAGTCAGAACACACAGTGCATCACAGTTGCAGAAGGACTTATATTATTACTAGCTTTAGGAAGGTGGTCATAGTGTTATGGCTGATTGGGTGTATTTGCTACAGTGTCAAATGTTGTGCATTTCAAGTCGTTATATTTGGCACACTTCTTTGCTCCTTTTTTGACTCGTAAAAATAAAAGCATTGCATAAGAGATGGTGATTAGTACAATTCAAAGATATTCAGCATTGGCAAATATGCTGTTTAAATGAGTATGACCATCACCCGCCCACACATCCTAAATTACTTAATGTAGTCTTTTGTTTTTCTTTGAATATTTGCTTTATTTACACACGGAATGTGTTTGCTTTATGTGCATTTAGCTGGCTCCTCCGGGCCTACAGAAAAGTGCCCAATTTCCTGTGATCTCTTTGTGTTCTATTATTTCATCAACGTTTTGACATGTGCCTATATTTACACAAATTACTGTACTAATATGAATTATTATCATTTCAAATGGATTGATGTTGTCAAATTACATGAAAAAGAGCTGTAAATGCTGCAATAATTCAATATCAATACAATGAAATCCAAACATTATTGAATTTGTTTTCCCAAAAGTATATAGGCTCATTCAAAAAAAAAGAAAAAAGCCTACCTAAAAACAAACTACAGTACAGTATGTTTGAAGAGCAGTTCCTTAATTCTACTTCTTGGCAGAGTATGTACACATTGTCATGGATTTGCATGAATTTACTGTCATTGTTTATGTTTATCAATCCCATACTCTGCATAGAAATGGTTGCAGGCATGGAATACGCACAGATTTATGCTTGCGTCTGGTTAATAAAATGAGCCCGAAGGCCAGGTTAGCTGCTTCTGTACCAATATACTAACAGACTACTGTTTCTTCTTGGCTTAAATTCCTCTTGCTTGTGGCATTGGGTCTTGTCCTAAATGAAATTATTTTCCCTACGTAGTGCTCGATGTTCGACCTAGAATAGTGAACTACATAGTACATAGGTGGTCGTTTGAGACTAAAGTCTTGTTGTTTATCCATGGCTGGATCTGCCTGCAGGGCTCAATGTAATTGGCAGCACTCTGCCATGCTGAGTTTACAGGTTGGCTAAAGCTCCAAAGTAAGGAGAGTACAATTTTTGCCAATCGGAGTAAAAAAAACAGTTTGGTGCAGTGTTTTCTTTGGGTTATGGCCACAATCTCAACCAAACACTATAGGCTGTCTCATATTGTACAGGTTTTGAATACATTACCGTGTGTTTTCAACTGTAGCTAAGCAAACACTTTGATTTGTGATTAAATATTTTGATGTTTTTTTATAGTTGTAAAAATATGTTT
Organism: Umbra pygmaea; assembly: GCA_016801145.1. Classification (NCBI taxonomy): domain Eukaryota; kingdom Metazoa; phylum Chordata; class Actinopteri; order Esociformes; family Umbridae; genus Umbra; species Umbra pygmaea. The sequence goes on along the minus strand of JACXGM010010197.1, from coordinate 19,253 downwards.
GGTGATCCAAAAAGTAATGAGAACATTTTTTTCTGGATTTTAATATTTAACTTTTATTTTTTTTAAGTTTTAAGTTTTTACCTTAATCGATTTAGGCCTGGGAACACGCACGCCCTGACATCGTCCCCCACAAAGGATACAAAAATATACAACAACCAACTACCTTGAGACAAGGCCATGTACAGCCCACAGAGTGACCTCCCATCACACGACCCGCAGGGGACAAGAGAGGTTAGGGCTTTAAGCCTTGTGTTGGTTTTTTGACTAGAACCTCAACATATTGAGAATTCTGTGCAACTTCTGGCGCGTGTTTACAGGGAACACTACACTTCGTTTGGCCATAATTAAATTTCACCACTGCCAATGAGTAGAACCTTTTGAAGTAGATTAAACCTTTACATTTTTATTGTAGTTCTGTATGTTACAATTGAGTACGCGGCACCTTTTTATTATAATTTTACTTGATTACCAGTTGCAATTTTTTAGGACAATTTGGCCAAATGAATCAAATGCAAGACTGGACAGTACACAGAACAAAATAAATATATAACATTACGTATATAACATATTAGTTTAACTTTTGCTAAAGGTTTTGAAAAGAGTGGAAGAATTTTGATCAACCAATATTTTAATTTATTCCAGCCAATCAACAGTGAGTACTTATAATATAAGTTCTTTATTGGTAGAGAGGACCTTGTGTTCTTGAATCTCCTTGTTGTGCATTTTTTTCATTTTTAGCATTAACCCAATATCTAGAGTATCTGTGTAAACATTAGATCCTTGGTTAGATAAACAGATTTATTTACTCCAATGTCCTTTGTTAGTTGAGAGGAATCTGGAAGCCTGTTGAGGAGTCAATGTTGTCTGTGGTTCCAAGGGAAATGGTTGTTGAGGTCCTGAGACATTTTGGACAAAACCCAGAGAGTCAATTACAGCCTACTGAGTCATTTTGAACCAGATCTGTGGGTTTCTCCATGTGAATATTGAAGTCCTCAAGGATTCTAGTGTCATCTAGTAGCACTGAGGTCCATGTTTAAACTCAGAGGAATGCTTTGTGTGTCTCAGGGTGGATGTAAACAGTAGCTAGAAAACATGATTGTTTAGGAAGCATAGACATGCCTAGAAAAGATTAAAACCCAGTTTGTTTGTTTAAACTGTCATTTGGGGCCCTATCTTGCACTCGGCGCAACGCAGCGCAATGCCCAAACGCGACTGTCTTTGCTAGTTTAAGACTGACGCAGTTGTCAATTTCCCATCCGCCGCCCGTGTCGTTTAAATATCAAATGCACCTGTGCCCATATTTGCGCCCATGGGCGTACTGGTCAGGGAGGTGTGTTCAGGATAATTCTAGGTGTATTGCTATCTCGAGGCATCGGAAAGTGATCGCGCCATTGACCAACAAAAGCCTGGTCTAAAGTCAATGGCGCAGCATGTCATTGTTATTTTAACAGCAAATTAGTTGCACCCAGGCTTATGCACAGCGCGTGCACACTATGCTTGCTACACACACACAGGGAAGCGCAGCAGCACACAAACATGCAAAAGATTACAAATAAAAATATTACGGTGCAAATCTGCCATTGTAATAGCAATGCGCGAAAGGTACAAACGTGCCTGGCTCTTAAAGTGAATGGGAGATGAATCTCTGATTGGTTAATTGCATGTAACGCCCAAAACACACCTATGAATTAATGAAGACACTTAGTTGCATCCCTTTCAGACCATGCGCCCGGCGCATGGACCCTTTTTGTCTGCCGTCAAACTAGCAAAAGTGGATTTGGACACGCCCAAGGCGTACTTGCGCCATGCGCTTCACGCCATTCGCGTAGATCGTTAAAATAGGGCCCCGGTTTTCATTAATGTTAGCTGCACTTTTCCTTTTGAAGGGTGCGTCGAGGGGGGTATGTTAACTACTGTAATTAGGATGAAAGTCCTCCTTTACATCAGTGAATTCCTCAGACTTAATTCAGGTAAAACTCCAATGAGCTGGCAGGCAGAGCTGGTCCCCATCTTCCGGTGAGCCTAGATTACTAATACACCTCCATCGAGGATGGAGTCTGTCACTCTTTAACAGGTCAGGCTTGGCCAATCTAGGGGTGACAGTAGCAATCAGGTTTTAGCCAGTGATTGAATCTGCTGTAGATCTCATCACTAACACTAACTGAGACATGTCTGGAGACAATGAATCAATGCCAACAGGTAGTCCTGGCGAAATTACACCCCGAAGCCTATTAATCCTAACATATTTGGTGCCAATAATAGCTCTCAATACATTTATTCTCTCTATACTTAACATATATTCACAGGCCACTTCATTAGGTACACATGTTCAACTGCTTGTTAATGCAAATAACGAATCAGAAAATCACGTGGCAGCAAGTCAATGCATTTAGGCATGTAGACATGGTCAAGATGATCTGCTCATGCCCAAATAACCACTTGTTACAACCAAGGTAGGCAAAAGAGCATATCGAACACACACCATGTCGAACCTTGAAGCAGATGAGCTACAGCAACAGAAGACCACATTGGTGCCTCTCCTGTCAGCTACTGCATGATGCAAGAATGTCAATATTTACCAAATGGGAGGTTTTCAGCACCTTGTTGAATCTATGCCATGAAGAATGAAGGCAAAAGGGGGTTCAAGCCAGTACTAGCAATGTGTACCTAATGAAGTGTATTTTGACTTAGCCAGCAATGGTTCGGGCAAGTTGGTCTACGTCAGGGCTGCCCAACCCTGTTCCTGGAGATCTACCATCCTGTAAGTTTTCCTTTCAACCCTAATGTAGCACACCTGATTGTAATAATTAGCTAATGGAAAGCTAAAATATGTTGCCCACAACAAGGGTTGGCGAGAACCTACAGGTCGGTAGATCTGCAGGAATAGGGTTGGGCAGCTCTGATCTATGTCATTGGGCTGAGGGTTTTATTTGGTCAAGGAGACAGACAGCATCTTTGGCTGAAACCGTGACATCAGGCCCTGATTTGCTAGTAGCTAACAACAAGCAGGTAATACAGTGAACTCAAAAATATTTTAGTAGTGACAGTTACCATTTGGGCTCTGTAGTCCAGCAACCTTGATTTGAAAATGTACAGGAATTGTAGACTGCCAGCTTTAATTATAGTATATTTTCGTGCAGGAATACAGGCCAAAAAAGAAAGCGTATACTGGCCATGCAGAATTTTTGACCAGAAGTGTGTCCTCAAAAACAATCCATTGACCTTTGACACAAACTGTAAGCTACAATCTAGCTCCAAAAGCTTTCAGAAATGAGTAAAGAGCACAACAAGTGTTATGACAGCCGATATGCAGCAGCAGAGACTATCATTTAGCCCCCTGTGTACTGCTAAATGTTCAAACTCCCACGTATGTCACATTTACAAATGTATGGTTGAACTGTCATTATTTCAATGTGAAAAAGATTGATTACCATTATTTTGCTAAATGGAAGGGAGTAAAAAGAGTAGGTTATGTGACTTTATCATGCATATTGAATCTGGTTCTGTGACCAATTTTTGACAGCGTAAGAATATGGAGCATTGAGCTGCTCTTTTGATCGAATAACCTTCAAATGTTTTTGTCTCCTAGAGTTTTCTCACAGTCATTCTCTGGTTTTAAGGGGTTTGTGGGCTGGTTTACTGACTGTGTGTTTATGGCGTATCTCACTAACAGCAAAAGGAATATGGATTTTTGGATTATTTGTATATATTGAAGTTTTTTTGAATGGAAAATAGAGAAATGTTACCGTAATATAAATGCTGTCAGTTTTTGATTGACGTTTCGATCTTATATTCATTATGCAAATCTCTTTCAAACACATACGTGTTTCAATGAAATAAGAGCTTTTAATCGACGTGCCGTGTTGTCTTTCCACAGCTATCCCGCTGTCTGTGACTTTCTTCAACACAACAATTTATTATCTGTCATCCGGGCCCATGAAGCCCAGGATGCTGGGTGAGTATCGCTATTTGGCACAACGTAAACTACACTTTGGCTAATGTGTTCATTATGCCTATGGAGACATTTAAACCTGTTCTTGGTAAAAAATAAATCATAATAATAAAGTAGTTGGCAATCAGTGTTTTTGTCAGAAGAATGAGCTCCATGCCTTGGAAGGAAGCATGTAGAAACCTTGGAAGGAAGCATGTAGAAACCTTGGAAGGAAGCATGTAGAAACCTTGGAAGGAAGCATGTAGAAACCTTGGAAGGAAGCATGTAGAAACCTTGGAAGGAAGCAGGTAGAAACCTTGGAAGGAAGCAGGTAGAAACCTTGGAAGGAAGCAGGTAGAAACCTTGGAAGGAAGCAGGTAAAACCTTGGAAGGAAGCAGGTAGAAACCTTGGAAGGAAGCCTGTAGAAACCTTGGAAGGAAGCCTGTAGAAACCCTGAAAGGAAGCCTGTAGAAACCTTGGAAGGAAGCATGTAGAAACACGAAAGGAAGCATGTAGAAACCTTGGAAGGAAGCCTGTAGAAACATGAAAGGAAGCATGTAGAAACCTTGGAAGGAAGCATGTAGAAACCTTGGAAGGAAGCATGTAGAAACCTTGGAAGGAAGCATGTAGAAACCTTGGAAGGAAGCATGTAGAAACCTTGGAAGGAAGCATGTAGAAACCTTGGAAGGAAGCATGTAGAAATCTTGGCCAAAGAAGTGCTGATGAGGCAGAGAGGCTGGCCAAGCTGACAGAAGGCGTGTCACTGTGTTTGTTTATTGTAGAGCCTCTCACTGCTCATCCACCCAGACTGTCTGGCTCATTCAGAGCGAAATCACTGTATACATGGAAGTCAGCCTTAAGCACGGCCCTGGGATCAGATACGCTTGTCTACATCTATGCCATTATTCCACCGGGCATATTCGCCTTTTTACTAATGTGCTTTGTTATGTAACACTAACCTGGAATAATATATTCCATTTAGCAGACACTTTTATCCCACGCGGCATAAAGTCATGGATTGTACCTGAACGATGTAGGGCAACAGATCTTAGGTTCTGTTGTTCACAGTGATGATAAGTAAGATGCTGTTTCTCTATCTAGTTACCGCATGTACAGGAAGAGCCAGACGACCGGCTTCCCCTCCCTCATTACCATCTTCTCAGCCCCGAACTACCTAGACGTGTACAACAACAAAGGTATGTCCATCAGTAGATATCTATCTTGTCCTTATCTTGTTACATATTCACAGTACTCATCACCTCATTGACATGTACCTGTAGTTGTTACATTTTCACAGTACTCATCACCTCATCGACGTGCACCTTTATTTGTTACATATTCACAGTACTCATCACCTCATTGACGTGTACCTTTTAGTTGTTATAGATTCACAGGACTCATCACCTCATTGACGTGTACCTTTAGTTGTTATAGATTCACAGTACTCATCACCTCATTGACCTGTACCTTTAGTTGTTATAGATTCACAGTACTCATCACCTCATTGACATGTACCTGTAGTTGTTACATTTTCACAGTACTCATCACCTCATCAACGTGCACCTTTATTTGTTACATATTCACAGTACTCATCACCTCATTGACGTGTACCTTTTAGTTGTTATAGATTCACAGTACTCATCACCTCATTGACATGTACCTTTAGTTGTTATAGATCCACAGTACCCATCACCTCATGTACCTTTAATGGAAATGGATTTACAGTATTCATGTACTCATGCTGTCCTACAATTAGTTTTGTTTGCTCAGGCGTCAGTCAGACAAGATTTGAAAGGATGACCTCAACTTGTTTACAGTTGGTGCAGACAGAGATGTGTATGACATCACAGGTGTACACAGAATACATAGGAGAATGATATTTCATACACATGATGAGATAGAGGTTTTCTTCCTGTACATTGTGAAAGGCGAGTGTGAACATTCAGAACCTGGCTTCACAATGCTTCTGAAGCTGGTCTTGGTTTGTTTGGGTGGGGATAGACTAGACTGTACCGGCTACAGTCCATTTAACATGCAAGCCTCCTGGACACTGAATGAGACCTTTGTGAAGTGAGTCAGCACAAAAGCATCTCTGAGCAATGGAGTTGTCCAATATGTTCCCCCCAGGAGACTTCCAGAACACGTAGAACAAGTGAGAATGACACACACACAATTTTCCCTACGCTGGGTGAATTTTCACGTGGGTGTGAATTTTGGCAAAAGCCAGCGATAAGTTTTTACTGCAGGGCATGTTTTGCGAACTAATTGAGAGGTTATTATACAATATGCAGGAGAGCAGTTAGGACTCATGTTTTGAGTTTTATAATGGGTTATTCCCCCAGGCACTTGAGGGAGAGGCGTTTCACAGGTGAAAGTGGTCAGAATTGCCAAACCCCTATTCCAATAGACTGGCTAAAGCTTAAGACGAGAACATTGTAGTTTCTGTCATTTCTGTTAAGACCTGCCCAATGCATCACATCCGTATATGGTTTAAATCTGTGTGATTGACATGCAAGTGGAATAGATTGATCGTCTTGGCCTTGGGTCGGGTCTCAGTGAGTGCCACTATCTAGCCATTGATGGCTGATCGATGGCCGCTGTGAGTCTAAAAGCGGTGCATCAGCTCTGCTCGTCAATCGTTTCATGGAGGCTGCCAGTTTCAAATGAACCGTGCCTCCCCTTCAGTCTGCGGCCCTGGGACTGTGTAACAGTAATCACAAGGGGATGTCGTCTGATCTGGAACCGTGACAGCACCAGGAATCCCCCAGCCTGCAAAGAAAATACAAAAACAGCAACAGTGGTAATTTTACCCGCAGAAAGTTCCTTTTAATAAAAGAAGGGATTAGAATATAAACCCTGGAATCAGATTGTTCCATGAACTGAGCTGAAAATCTACAACGCTGATCGCTCTTCAGTGTCTATCGTCCTGTCTCTCTGTCTCTCTGTCTCTCTGTCTCTCTGTCTCTCTGTCTCTCTGTCTCTCTGTCTCTCTGTCTCTCTGTCTCTCTGTCTCTCTGTCTCTCTGTCTCTCTGTCTCTCTGTCTCTCTGTCTCTCTGTCTCTCAATCAATCAATAGGTGCTTTATTGGCATGAATAGGGGGTTGCCATTATTGCCAAAGCAAATGGTACAGGCAACAATAGTGATACCGTTAATCAGCAATACAAAAAAAAGAAATAACAAAATAGTAACAGTAACAATAATAAAACATAATAATCTTGAGATTACACAAAATTAAACAATTAATCAACATATCAGATATTTACATTATGGGCGCTAACATTTCTCTTTTGTTATGACAAGCCAGGACATAGTCAGCTGCAAGGTCTACAGTTTCTGTATTTTCTCCTAAGAGAATGTACATTTTCTCTTCATCAGTTATTTAAAAAAACTTGGGAATTCTTTCCTTAAACTGCCAGATTTCTCTCCCTCTCTCCATGTCTCTCTCCATCTCCTCCGTGTCTCCGTCTCCTCCGTGTCTCCGTCTCCTCCGTGTCTCCGTCTCCTCCGTGTCTCCGTCTCCTCCGTGTCTCCGTCTCCTCCGTGTCTCCGTCTCCTCCGTGTCTCCGTCTCCTCCGTGTCTCCGTCTCCTCC
>JACXGM010010197.1:0-11629 GCA_016801145.1 Umbra pygmaea | reverse complement strand
TTGTTGGTGTCAGACAGCTCAGGTTTCTCCCCTCAAGTGGGGGTGGGTGACACTGCTTCCCGAATGTCTATTTGTGGGGAGGGGGCCGGTGAAACGAGAACTGGGGGTTTTCCCCCTTTCCGAGACTGTTCTCATTCTGAGTCATGTGATTTAATGACTTGAACTTTCGTTCCCACCTGGGATGGAGGTCACCTGAAGCGACAGGTGGAGCTCGCTTTTATTCGAGGTGTTAACGGGTTACCGCTACCGTGACGTAATGAAGTTGTAATGCAAGATATGCTTGTGGCAGTTATTTGTGTTATCAAATCCAGCGCATCTGTCCTGGGCGCGGCCCATCGTGTTGCATGCTGTATGGGCTACCCTCTTCTGTCACTGGGGATGCCTTTTGGTTAGTGATTGTAATTGTGCACATTCTCTCATTAACCAGCTTCCCCCGTTCTACGTTGTTGACAGTTCAAAAGTGACAGTTTGAAAATGATAGACTAGGTAGATATGTTTGAAAGTGGCAGGGAGTTTAGCCATATGCAATGCAAAGTTTGCTGTGGTAGTCTACAGGTCATCTTCGTCACAACGATTTTGCCTACCTACATACTAGACCAGGGCTTTCGAAATTTTTATGTTGTAGCCTGCCGACTTTTATTATTTATGAGCCTGCGGGCAAGGACTTGCTGGTAAATCAATGATATATTCAGAGAGATGACTTACTGTAGGTTTGTCTAGCTGTGTTGACTTAACAGTGATATTCAACATGTTTTTCCATCAGGCTGAAAGATACAGTTGTGCTCAAAAGTTTGCATACTCCTGGAGAACTTGTAATAGATTTTTAAAGAAAACAGACAGAACATTTTTTTCTCATTCAACTGTAGAGCATAACAGAATGGCACAATCATAAACAAAAACATGGCAACAAAGACAATAATGAAATGACCCCTGTTCAAAAGTCTGCATACCCTCAGTTCTCAATACAATGTATTGCCCCCTTTAGCATCAATGACAGCGTGCAGCCGTTTTGATAGTTGTCTATGAGGTCCTGAATTCTTGCAGGTGGTACAGCTGCCCATTCGTCTTGGCAAAACGCCTCTAGGTCATGTAAAGTCTTTGGTTGTCTTGCATGAACCACATGTATGAGATCTCCACAGAGTGGCTGGTATTAAGGTCAGGAGACTGTGATGGCCAATCCAGAACTTTCACCTTTTACTGTTGTAACCACTGGAGGGTTAACTGGACCCATTGTTGTGCTGGAATGTCCAAGAGCATCCAATGTGCCGCTTTTGTGCAGAAGAATGCAAATTTTTTGCCAGCATTGTGCGATGACTTGCTGCATTCATACGACGTGTCAAGGTGTTGTCGGGCATATTTTAACCAGGCTTTTTTGTGGCACTGTCGCAGTAAAGACTTCTTTTTGGCAACTCAAACATGTACAGTAGCTCATTTTTATTCATGTATCATCATATTTTGCTCCTTGAAACAACCACACTGTCTTTTTCCAGAGCAGCCTGTATGTCTACTGAGGTTACCTGTGGATTTTTCTTTGTGTCCTAAACAATTCTTCTGGCAATTTTGGCAGACATCTTTCTTGGTGTACCTGACCTTGGCATCAAGAGATCTCAGAATCTTTTACTTCTAATAAGGGATCAAACAGTACTGACTGGCATTTGCAAGTCTTTGGATATCTTTTTATATCCATTTCCAACTGTATGCAGTTCCAGTACTTTATTACGTAGGTATTTTGACAGTTCTTTTCTGTTCCCCATGGCTCAGTATTTAGCCTGCTCAGTGCATCCACGTGAGCGCTAACAAACCTATTTATACACAGCACCTAATTGCAATTAAGTTGGGAAATTAACCTTGAATTGCCATTTTAACCTGTGTGTCATCTTGTGTGTCTGTAAGAAGGCCAAATATTCAAGGGTATGTATACTTTTGATCAGGGCCATTTGGGTTATTTCTGTTATCAGTATGGTTTACAAAGGATCCAAAGAACTATGTGATAATTAATGGCTTCATATGATCACTATCCTTACATAACAGTCAGATTTCTTTTGCATGAACAGTGATATTGTCAAAATAAATGCTGAAATTTCACAATTTATGCCAGGGTATGCAAACTTATGAGCACAACTGTAATTTGATGTTTAGACCTTTTAGCACTATAGATTCCAGTGACTAATACCCTGTGTAGCCACTACTGTACATCAAGGCTGGCCAACCCTTTTCCTGGACACCCACTATCCTGTGGGTTCGCAAATGGCCTGTTGTAGTCTACAGGACTTATGCATAGATACGGCTCAGGCCATTGTTGTTCATTGACCTCTTGGTGTCTAGTATCAAAGTTCACTCTCCTGTGGCAGCTTGGATGTAAGAAGGGTTAAATCATAGAAATAGAATGGCTAGAAAGGCCATTCTAATTCATATCAATGTAGCAATTTGAAGTACTGGTAATCACAGCTGCCGTTTCTTTTACAGTATAATTTAAGGACATACCAGTGGGCATGGGTGGTCCAGAGACTGTGTTGTAACCAATTCTGCATCTCCGTAGAATTCTGCATCTTCTAGCGATCATCGGGCACACACCTCATTACTTGCTAAATCCCACCTAAAGTCATCGTGCACAGTGAAAAATCAGCCGACGTGCACTTTATTATTTTATATACTGTCTATGTTTATTCCATAGAAATGGAAAGATTAGAAATCCCATTCCAATTCAAATCAGTGTAGCAGAATGGTCAGAGCGGCAGCCACTTTTATGTGTACCATTCCATTGCAAAGGTTTAACGGCCTACTTCCGCATTAAACGGATTTTTGTGTTGTCACAACTAATAACAATCGCAATTTTTTTGTGTACTAACCGAATGACCACGCCAGGCAGCTCAATGGCTTTTCTTACCATTCTATTTCTATGGGTTAAACCAATAAGATGAATGGTAAGAGGGATCCTGGTCGGTATTTGTGCTGAGCTGGGAACCAATGGCATCATTGCATTACAGGGTGGGGAATGACGACAATGAACGGAATAATTCCTGCATTGTCACGAACAAGTATGGGGTTTCCTCTGGATCTTCTCCAGGGTTCCTCATCCCCAGCTAAACAGAGCGGATCGTCTTTCCCTCTCTGCAGTTCAGTTTGGCTTCGCTCCAGAGGACCACTACACATTCCTGAGAAGGTCACTTTTGGGGTGTTTAATTTTTTTGGTAAGATTTCTTTGGAAAGGAACAGATGCTTCAACTAGCACGTGTTTACAGTATGACTAGAATTGGGATTTTGTTGGCTGTAAAATGTGTGTTTAAATGAAAGCACATTATTACTTGCTATGATTTGAGGAAGTGTCATAATAATTGCAGTATTTCATTGGTTGGGTTTTGACGAGCCTGCTCTGAAATAATGTATTTTGAAAACTGATGACTTCCTTCAAGCGAAGTATAAATGATTCGGTGCAGAGCAGCCACTGGCTCTTCACTCCCACTATTTGAGCTGAATCATGTCATTTCACAGTGAATCACGTATATTGACAGCATCATTAAACATTCATGTAGATTATATTCTATTTACCAATTTTGACAGGTTATTTGTAGAAATGCAAGCTGTAGATATGCAGACTGTAGGTAAAGGAGAGCGTAAGTCTAGAAGTGTGTAGCTTTCAGAGTGAAGATTGATTGATTGAATAATTGATTGATTGGCTGGTTGACCCAGGGACCTTTAATTTCCCCCAACCCCCCACCCGACAGAGTGCTGAAATTGTTACCACAGAAGGAAACCCTTCTCTGCAGGCACTCCTTTGTCAATAATGTATGGGCTGAGCGGGGGGGTAGGTGTTGTGCTGGTGTGAACGTTGTAATGTTTATTGGTGCTATAGCCGCCCCAAGGATGGTCTGGTCTTCCCCCAAGACGCATTGGAGAAAGCAGCATTTTCAGAGCAAGAGAGACACCCATTGGTCATCTGTGGAACTGCAACCAAACAAATAACCCAGAATGCTGTTGTCATTAAAAAAAAACTGACTTAACCATGAAGCATCATGTGTGTTTGCTCGGATAATGAAAAGGTATATATTTTTATGTGCCTTTAACTGAATAGCTCGCACAATGCTGATGGATTTGTGCTTTTTGATTTGCTGTGTTTGTGTGAGAAGGCACATTAGCTCATAACAATGCAGTCAAGCTGCACCTGCTAGCGCCCCAACCAGCCGCACTCTCTCTCTCTCTCTCTCTCTCTCTCGCTAACGTGCCAGCAAGCCCAGCGTCGGCCTCTGTCAGGCTACTGCGGGGCAGGCGCGTGACATGCAGATGGATGGCATGCTGCTTTTGATGACTTGCTTTTCTCAAATCCAGCCAGAAGACGCCCTGAGGCTGGGAATGTCCCACGCTGGTACCCGACCTTGGTGTCAGCTTTCCCCCTTCAGCATCTGGGCCAGAATGGTAGAGGTGTTGGTGGTTGGGGGCTGTGTAAATGTGTGTGTGGTTCCCTGGCGTGTTGCAGTGGGGTAACACCTTGTCCTGATAATACGGCTAATCCTGGTCGGACCACGGCGTGAGCCAATGCAACGAAGTGTACATTGTAGTCATTGAGCAGATGCTCTTATCCACAGTTACTTACCGTTAGTGTGTTCATCTTAAGATCGCTTGGTGGGACAGGCACATAATAAACAAGTATTCTATGAACATTTTTTCGTTTGTTGTACTTTTTATTAATTTAGCCTTTATTCCCAATTAGTGATTGGATGTTCTTGAGCTGCACTTTTCTTAATTAAAAATACTCTGCATACACAGAAACACGTGCGGAGATCATGTTGACCACTATTTTAAATGATCTGTGCTAATTGTCAATGTTATAGTTTCCCCTCAGTTTCGTTTTCCACAGGTCTGATATTCCGTGCATGTCGTCACTGAAATAATTATAAAGGCACATTTTTTTGGAACTCTGAATCAGTATTGGTTAAAGTGGAACCATAGAGAACCAAAGCACTCTTCCCGGGTCATCAATATTGTATTTTCCTTAGTTTTATCTCTTGTGAAATGTACAAGTATATATGCTGCACGTATTATTTGTCTGTCACAACATTCTATCAACAGCCTTTAAGGATCCTCAACCTTCATCCCTTCATACCTCTGTCATTTACCAATAACACAAATTCTCAAAGAAATGGGGGCAATCAATCCGAACAAGCCAATATGCTAAGCCAGCTGTTTCCTTTTACTTATTAATGTTTTAAATCCCTTTAATTGATAAGGCTGGTAGTAGTGGTGTTTAACGTGTTGGAAAACTAGCCAACAAGATGTTCTGTAGTGGAGCGAGTGTCTATGAGACCAACAGTTTAGAACAAGCATAAAACCGACAGTTATTTATGCTACACAGTTTTGCGTGGATCAACTTCCCTCAACTGAAACTTTACTTATCGTCCATTGGTATTAGTTTGATGGACAGTTTTATGAACTGGTTTTGTCTGAATGGCAGAACTAGAAAGAAATCTGCTCAGTTCATTCTATTTCTGTCTCAACATAGTGTTTGGTATCCCTGAATGTGTTCTCTCATTAATGGCAGAGGTAGCTTCTACACAGTGAAGTTAATCTAACTTGTGTCTTGGTCCGTCCCTAAAGCTGCAGTGCTGAAGTATGAGAACAACGTGATGAATATCCGACAGTTTAACTGCTCCCCCCACCCCTACTGGCTGCCCAACTTCATGGACGTCTTCACCTGGTCCCTGCCCTTCGTTGGAGAGAAAGGTAAACAGAGCGCAGGCATACAGTAACAACACTGTCAAATGTTAATTAACTAGGTATAGGAAACTGTTGATGTGGCTATAATCAGGACTTCCACGCAGTAGGACAGTGGATGGAAAAGCTGCCTAACTCCACAATGAACAGAAATCCCAAGTATTCAATCATGTGGTGGTAGTTCAGTCTAACAAAGCAATAAAAAAATTGTAAAATAAGGAGCTGTCTTAACCAAATAGCACATGAAACTGTATCAAGCGTAACCCTGTAGAGTAGTGAAAATCAATTTTCAGCATGACTAAGTTAGTGCGTTCAATTTCATGTAAAGTTTCCTAAGACTGAATCCTAATGTAACCCACTAAACATTGGTTGTGATCTAGCTTAATAAAGTAAATGTGTACATCGTCCCTGTTTTACTCCAACACCCCCCCCCAAACCACCCAGTTCAAGGGAATGTGAAAGCCCCCAAAACCTCCCTATTCCTTAAATTCTCACTTTGGATTTTCCAGCCTCACTATATCCAGCCTCAACGTTAATAGCCACACACCTGTCTCTTTTCCCCTTTCCGTAGTGACTGAGATGCTGGTGAACGTCTTAAGCATCTGCTCCAGTGACGAGCTGACCACTGATGAGGACGTGGATGGTAAGTCTGTGTTAGCGGCCGTCACACGGGGCGATCCGGTCGACCCGCACTGCTCTCACCCCTGTTGTCGCAGAATGTAAAAAGATAATCGGTCAGCCGGTGCTGCTATCTCCCCCTCTGTCACAGAAGGTTTGACTCAAGCGGATTCCTTTTCTCACAGCTGCTTCGTTCATTCCACGTTTCGTTGCAAAACTGTACGCAAACGTCGTTCACGCAAGACCTACAATTAGGATCTAATGACATGCAATGGCTAACTCCTCTGTATAAAGTATAGTTATGAGCCTTTGAACTTTTAATATGTAAAAGGTAATGAGTGGATGGGGCAACTCTTCGAAAACAAAATGGGGGATTGGATGGGGCTGTTTGTTTTTGACCAGGGCTCCACTAGAGGGTACGCTTCACCAAAGGAACTGCTCCACTCAACTCATACATTTTAAACATACTTTCTTCAGATCCAAAATGGAAAAGTGACTGCGCAAGATGACCACACGGATGCACAACCACACCCTTTTACTCACCGACTACTCCCCACCATTAACGACCTTAACTGACGAATGCGTCTACTCATCCACGCTACTGTATGAGCAAAAATGTAACTTCGTTTGGAATTGTAACTCTTGTTGGTGATTAGCGAGTATCTAATTCAGTTTGTTAGAAATGTTATTGAAATTATTATCGGCTACTAAGTTTGTTACAAAAATGGACACATTCCACAATTCTCTGCAGGTTGGATATATTCTGGTGGATCAAACACAGCGTTTGTTCTATCCAATTTTTCCCGAACTATTTAATTTCCACTAAATCCTGATTAATTTCTGTCCTTATGTTGTTCAGTTCAGTTAGGCCAGATGCGTTGTCTCGGTACAGATGATATAGAGCGGCTCTTTATAGATAAGCACTTTGATACTCTTTCCTGTCTCTTAGTTAGGTCACACTTGTCTCCTGCACTCCATGTTGAGGTGGAAGGAACGCTGAGGTCATATCCTGCTCCTTTATGGCAGGAAGTTTTGTGTTCCAGAAACTTGATTCTTAGCCCTTATCCTAACAAAATCACCAGAGAAACACTCCTTACCCATTTGGTTTGGTGACTTATTTGTCAACGTCCCATATTGTTCTATCTTTATTTCACTAACTTTGTTGATGTTCATATTCTTTGTATAGATTTTTTTTACATACACCTCTCTTTTGTTTTCTTCTTCTAACGGTATCTCTGATTATTTTTTATTCACCTGTGGTGAGCTCATCTAATCTTTGTGTTCTGTTCTGTTTTTCAGCGTTCTAAGTCATTGCCTTTATCATTTTTTGTGTTTGCCTCTTTTTTCTTCGACACGCCCTTCCCTTCTCCCTCGCTTTCTGTGTCTTTTCTTCCTTCCACTGATCTCTGTTGTGTTTTCTGTTCTCTTCTGGGGGTGTTCTTGAAGGACAACTAATATATGCCCCCAAGAAAGGTACAACCCTCACCTCTGTCATTGTCTTTGTGCTCAGTCTTGCACAGGCACTTTGTCTACCAAGTCGACTAACATAACAGACTAATGTAGTTTAATTTTGAAAGTCTGGTTATAGATAAGTATCTTTACAAAAAAAAGTAGAATAGTTGGTCTATAAAATTTAGATGCACCCCAATTCAAATAATTTTAACTATACCATATTTTTACATATTGGTATAGTTTTCTATGGCTAACCACATGCATGGTGTGTTGTTTTAAACAAAAAATGATTTTTGACCTAATCTTCAGTATGCTTTTTCTGCACTTGATTTAAAGTTGTGCTCATAAGTTTGCATACCCTGAAGGACATTGTGAAATTTCGACATTGATTTTGACAATATGACTGTTCATGCAAAACAATCTGACTGTTATTTAAGGATAGTGATCATATGAAGCCATTAATTATCACATAATTGTTCGGCTCCTTTGTAAACCATGCGGATAACAGAAATCACCCAATGGCCCTGATCAGAAGTTTACATATCCTTGAATGTTTGGCTTTGTTACAGACACACAAGGTGACACACACAGGTTCAAATGGCAATTAAAGGTTAATTTCCCATACCTGTGGCATTTTAAATTGCAATTAGTGTCTGTGTATAAATAGTCAATAAGTGTGTTAGCTCTCACGTGGATGCACTGAGCAGGCTAGATACTAAGCAATGGGGAGCAGCAAAGAACTTTCAAAAGACCTGTGTAATAAAGTAATGGAAATGCATAAAGTTAGAAATTGATCTAAAAAGATATCTAAAGACTTGCAAATGCCGGTCAGTACTGTTCAATCGCTTATTAAGAAGTGGAAGATTTGTGGATCTCTTGATTCCAAGCCAAGGTCAGGTAGACCAAGAAAGATGTCAGCAAAAACTGCAAGAAGAATTGTTCAGGATACAAAGAAAAACCCACAGGTAACCTCCGGAGGCATACAGGCTGCTCTGGAAAAAGACAGTGTGGTTGTTTCAAGGAGAAAAATATGATGATACTTGAACAGAAATGAGCTACTGTACATGGTTCAGTTGCTAGAAAGACAATATGCCCGACAACACCTTGACACGCCACACAGATTCTCACCCTGTTTTTGGAGTGATGAGACCAATATAGAGCTTTATGATCACAACCATAAGCGCTATGTTTGGAAAGGGGTAAACAAGGCCTAAAGTGAATAGAATACCATCCCCACTGTGAAGCATGGTGGTGGCTCACTGATGTTTCGGGGTGGTGAGCTTTAAAGGCAGTGGAACCTTGTGAAAATTGATTGCAAAATAAATGCAGCATGTTATAGGATAATACTGGTAGACAATTAGCATTCTTCTGCAGTAAAGATACACATGGGACACTATTGGACCTTCCAGCATATTTTCTATGTTGCCATGTTTTCTATTATGATATTCCATTCTGTTTTGACCTACAGTTGAATATGAATCCCATGAGTAATGACAAAATGTTTTGCCTGCTCTATCATGTTTTCCTTTAAATTGGTACATATTTTTCCAATTCAGGGTATGCAAATTTTGAAGCTCAACTGTATTAAGAGCTAGCCTAAAAGTATTGCAGTTCTTCCTTAACATCCAGTACTTTTGTTCCTGTGTACAATTCCAAATTGTCCAGCTAGCTATAATTTAATATCATCATCCAAGCAGTGAAAACTCACTATTGTCCCTAGTGGTACATCAAGGAAACAAATCCCAATAGTTCCCTGTTCTTTTCATAGTTATTATTTTCATTCATTTCCATCTCTTACACTCCAACCTTCGGCCACGTTCCAAGCTGTGCCACAAATGGGATCTGCGGGTTTTGACACAGGTCATCTTACAGTTGCAATCTAAATTTACAGACTTTCTGCTGTTTGCAATGAACAAATCCAACAAAAGTAAATGAAAAAGCTGAACACAACGATTGCATTAAGTGGTTTCTCCAAATCCAACTGGAAACAGAACTCATAACTTCTCCAGTCTCAAAATGATTCAACCCCTGAACAGAATCCCTCACAACAGCACAAATATACGAAACAGGTGTTGTCTCAAGCTCACCTGATGCAACTAATCATGGACTTCATTAGTTGCACCAGGTGTGCTTGAGCTGGAACACATGAAATACCTGAACTGGCTAGGGGTTTTTTGAGTGCATCGTTGAACTAAGGAATGGCCTAACATTGCTCAGGAATGCTGCTAGAGGCTAATGTCTGGCTATACATCTCATTGCAGCGGGTCTTAACAGCATAAGGGTGCTCTATTAAGAACAAAATATGTTTGCCATGAAGGGGTTGAATAATTTTGATACTGGAGAAGAAGCATTTGCAGTTGAATTTGGGGAAACTACTTGAAGCATTTGGTGTGTTGAGCTATTTCAATTGCTTTTGTTTGATTTGTTCATTGCAAACGGCTGAAAGTCTGTGCATTTTGAAAATAAACCTGATTTTGCAGTGGAGGTTAAATAATTTTGATTGCCAATTTATATTCTTTTTTCATCAGAATTGGAAACTAGAGTTGTATTTATTAAGGCAAAGTAGAAGTATCCTACTTTTTTGTGAGGAAAGTATATAAAATGTATATCTGCTGTTAAAAAAACAGGTTAAATCACAGCATAAAGTTCTGTTGACACCTTTATACTTGAAAAGCATGGTATAACATGGGCTTCATGACACCATATTAAATGCTTAACCGTTCTGTAGAATGGGAATCGATAGCAGATCATCTGCAGTGCATTGCAATTCATGAGATCAGGCCAAGAAGAGTGTTGAACCAATAATATACTGATTATAGTCTAGAGGCTGTATCAGAACAGTTTACAGGTGCCAAGGCTTTAATCAATTCTCTTTGAGTGTATATATATATATATGCTCTAACACTTCCCTTAGGTCGGGCATCTGCAAGAATCTGACATGGTCAGTTCAGTGAGCGTGTCCTCACATGCGCTGATCACACTGACTACCTGGTTGGACACGTCCCAGTGTTGAACTCTCCCAAACCCACAGTGTTCTAAGTGCAATCTGATATCACAAATTGGCTGGTGAAAGAAAAATAGAAAAGTTACGCCTGATCAAGATAAGCATACATTGTGAGTATTTTTAAATGATAAAGACTGTCCGTCCCTGACAATTGTGTGTTTTTGCTTCTCTCAGGCGCCACAGCATCAGCACGCAAAGAGGTCATCCGGAACAAGATCCGTGCCATTGGCAAGATGGCTAGAGTATTCTCTGTCCTCAGGTATTTATAAGAAATCCACTACGTATGCCAACCAATTGTTAGTATTTACCATAGAAATAGAATGGATAGACAGGCCATTCCAATTCAAATCAATGTAGCCGAATGGTCAGAGCGGCAGCCATTTTTATGTGTACCATTCCATTGCAAAGATCTAGCGGCCTACTTCCGCATTAAAACGATTTGTGTGTTGTCACCGTGCTAAGTAATACAATTCGCCATTTTGTTGTGTATTATTTTATTTCTATGGTATTTACTGTCTCAAGGACTCAGAGAAACTCCAATCTTCTAAAGGATCTGAAAACCTTTTTCATTGTTTGATTAAAGTCTTCCTGTTGAGTGTTTCTTTAACCTTGAGTTTCCTGGTTCACCTCCCACTAGATTTGGAGGAGTAACTTTCACAAACAGGGAGATAATCCACAGCTTAACGGGGAGTTTAATAAGGTCTGCAAGCAGTGGCGGGCGGTGCATTTTACACCTAGGCCTTCACTATCTTCCCGAAATTAAACCTTATTATAATAACCTCACAATGACATTCTAGGGCTATAGGTTATTGTCATTCGGCATATAATGCACCCCATATTCATAGT
>JACXGM010010196.1:15111-26682 GCA_016801145.1 Umbra pygmaea | reverse complement strand
AATCCTCCCCAGCAGGCTGTTGGCAAATTCAACATCATCAACATTAGGAGCATAGACATTGACCAGCACCACGGGAGTGTTCCAAATGGAACCAGATACAATTAAATACCTCCCGTTACAATCCGACACCACATTGGTGGCAGAAAAATGTACACTTTTATTAATCAAAATTGCCACCCCCCTGGCTTTAGAGTTAAAATGAGAGTGGAAAACCTGGCTAAATCTAGAGTTGTGCAGTCTTGTGTGATCTTTAATAAGTAAGTGTGTCTCTTGCAGAAAGGCTATATCAGTCTTAAGTTTCTTCAAATGTGAGAAAACACGAGACCTCTTGTTCGAGTTGTTACAACCTTTAACATTCCAAGATATAAGTTTTAAAATTTGTCAGACTCTTAACCACATTCCAACATCCTGTAATCATGTGAGCCATCACATGCCTAATGATTCATTAAATTTTTTTATCTGACAGACATACATGTGTATTCCATAAATATCTATGACATGGAATGTCATAGATATTTATGGAATACATGTGTATTCCATCAATATCTATGACATGGCATGTTTGTTATGGAATGGTTTGATGCACATGAAAAGATAACAATGGAGTTCCATCACTGTCCTCCCCTTTCCTGAATCTGATAGAAGAGTTTTTTTAGCATGGAGGTGGAAAGTATTTGACTATCGGGCAGTAGACCAGATGTATCTGTTCCAAGAATTCTGCTTGAAAGAACCTCAAAGGTGATCAATACAGGGGATGTTTGCATCCCAGGGGAAAACATCAGATGTGATACTGACAACAAATCTCTGGGCAGAGCGACAGGATGTTAACCAAGACGATGTGAACTGGTCGTTTCACGTACCGTGAGGAGGTCTAACGTTAATGTACAGGGAGGAATGGAGACCACTGTGAGGCGTAAGAAAACTGCTTTAATACCAGAATATACTTTAGATAATAAATCAGTCCAGATGGACAAAACCTATAGTGCATACAAACACCATGACACCTAAACATGCACAACTTACATCTGACAATGAACCACCATGGCTAACGCAAACACAGGACCTACAGACAGAAACGGTGACAACTGTGTCTGATTTGCAACAGTAGACAGGTGAAATTAATCCGGTGATTTTATACATCCGGGAAAACAGAGAGCAGTACATTAAACATGGTCTGAGCCAGCATCAGGAGGAATGGATTGTTTTATTACAGAACGTGTAGTGTTAGGTAGTCTGAGGAGAAACATTTTATTGTTTTTCACAGAATGTGTAGTGTTAGGTAGTCTGAGGAGGAACAATTTATTGTTTTATTACAGAACGTGTAGTGTTAGGAAGTCTGAGGAGGAACAATTTATTGTTTTTTACAGAACGTGTAGTGTTAGGTAGTCTGAGGAGGAACAATTTATTGTTTTTTACAGAACGTGTAGTGTTAGGTAGTCTGAGGAGGAACAATTTATTGTTTTTTACAGAAAGTGTAGTGTTAAGTAGTCTGAGGAGGAACAATTTATTGTTTTTTACAGAACGTGTAGTGTTAGGTAGTCTGAGGAGGAACAATTTATTGTTTTTTACAGAACGTGTAGTGTTAGGTAGTCTGAGGAGGAACAATTTATTGTTTTTTACAGAACGTGTAGTGTTAAGTAGTCTGAGGAGGAACAATTTATAGTTTTTTATAGAACTTGTAGTGTTAGGTAGTCTGAGGAGGAACAATTTATAGTTTTTTACAGAATGTGTAGTGTTAGGTAGTCTGAGGAGGAACAATTTATTGTTTTATTACAGAACGTGTAGTGTAACTTTGTCTAAGGAGGAACAATTTATTGTTTTATTACAGAACGTGTAGTGTAACTTTGTCTAAGGAGGAACAATTTATTGTTTTATTACAGAACGTGTAGTGTAACTTTGTCTAAGGAGGAACAATTTATTGTTTTTGAAGAGCTACTGCAGATTTTTTCATTGTTGCATATTCATTTTGCATGGATGTCATTTTGTGGCTATTTTTCTGTTCACTATATATGACTGTAAGAAATACAGTATGTATAAATATACAAGTAAATTTTCGGTTTAGATGTAACAGATTGCTACAAAATAAATATACCGTGTTTCGCTCTGCTCCCCATGAGGGGAGGGGATGGCAAACCTCACTGCCCAAAGACGCCCTGCGGCCAGGCAAAAGAGGTATGGAGTCGTGGGTGCAAGGAAGGACACAGACACAGAAAAGTATTGTTTATCAAAGGCTTTTATCTAGCCATGGTAATAATACAGGGAGATGAGGAGGACTGGATGATACCAAAACAAAGAAAGCAAAGAAAAGTCCCCCATCCCCTAACCTGTCCTATCTTCCAAACACAACACACTAAACTGGCACATGATCAACGCGCCCTAACCAAACTTACAGTTGGTGGTCCGCCTAATTATTGTGCTTAAACAAGTGAGTATCCCTACGGGTGATGTAAACTACGGGTGATGTAAACTACAGGTGATGTAAACTACGGGTGATGTAAACTACAGGTGATGTAAACTCCAGAGTGGCTCTAAACTACTTCTCACACCCTGTGAACAAAAAATAAACAAAGGATTAATGACAAATTATAATAAATAACAAATACAACAAGTAGACAATAAACATTATACTAAACACTAACAAATAGGCCTATCAATCATACAGACAACACAGCTCTCACTCTAATAACAGCACCCACAATACAGATACAAATGGGCATCTCTTTATTCTGTGTACTACAGTATTTTACAGTATTGACTTTTCCAGGTAAACTTTTCCTACTGTTGAAATCGGTATCTAAATAGCTTAGTGTGATACACAATACCATTCAGTTAGACAAAACTGACATTCTTGTATTTAGTACATTGAGTAGCCAGTATCAACAAAAAGGTTTAACAAAAATGAAATTTGTATTTAACAAATGTGTCCAGGGTTGACTGCCATGGTGGAAAAATATCTAAACATATTAGGATGGCTCACACAATGAAAAAAGAAGATAATTTTGGTTTCAATGGGCAATTCACTGACACAAAAAATTGGTTTTGAAGGATCAATTAAATTTTTTAGATGAGTTACTACATTTTGCAGACATGCAATAAAGTTGCGATGTTCCATCAAACTGTTATGACAATTGCACTTATGGTTTAGAAAATGTTAAAGACTGTTAAAATAAATAAAAATTGCCAAACAGAAAAACATAATGCTATTCTGACTGTCTCTGAATATAATGTAAACCTTTTGTCCAATATTGGGTTACACTGCACCTGTGCTAACTGTATTCTGGTCACCAAGAGTGATTGTTTAAACTGATAATTCCTTGCCTAACCTATGAAAAAGTCAGATTACAAGGCTAAAATCAACACAGGATTTGCCCTTCAAAATATCTTTCTAGCTATATGATGAAAATGTTAGTAATTCAGTAGACACTTTCAAAGCAATGTACAGAGAAGATAATTTCCATTGTAACCCCCATGCACCACTGTCATTGGCTGTTAGAATGAGCCTGAGGTGGCCACACCCAATCGTGGCAACACTGCCATGGCAACAACACCATGGAAACACTGCTCTTGATGAGAATGGATGACCTTTGCCAACAATTCCTTTTTTTTCCAGGGCATTGTTTTTCATAGGTGGAACACACGCTCTAAAGGATTCAAGTTGGATGACTGATTTGGCCAATCAAAACCAATATATTTTTATCTGTATATTTTACTCCTTGGTTGCTTTAGCAGTGTGTTTATGGTCAGCTGAAAGGTGCTGGCCTTACAGATATCAGTCAGATGGTCCATCCACTATGTCATGTTGCCACACTTGCTATAAGACACCTCCACAGTATTTCACAGATCAGTTGTTAGTCTCCTCATTTCTGCACACATACCTTTACCTGGATACATTTAAATATTTGTCTAATCTATCCACAACACATTTGCACAGACCTCTGCAGACACCTTTTGGGATTTCTGTAGGCCTGTTTTGAGGTTATATAGATGTTTTTCAAGTTATCTAGTTTTTTACAACTTCCAGTCTAGTCTCTGTAGTTGTGGTAATGAAAGATTTGCATTACTTCAGACTGGTTGTCTCATCATTACTCAAACAGTGAGAACTTGGTCAGTAGTTCCTCTCAACACTAGCCTAACTCTGTGGTTCAAAATGTTTTACATTTTAGTCATTTTGCAGATGCTCTTATCTAAGCGACTCACATTGAGTGCATACATTTAAGAGAAACTAGGTGAAAAAACCGCAACTCAGTAGTAAGAGCATTCAATATTTGAAACAGTGATCAGTTTACTACTGTTTTCTCTACACTCATATCTAGATGCAGCTGTTCATACCATGTTACTAGAACCAAGAATTTGTCTCAACTCTATATTTCAAGTTGAGTAGCATTTTTCTGTAGGATAATTAAACATTATTTCAGTGAAAGTCTGTTATTCATCACTAGTTATGTGGTAGCCTTAACTATAAAAACAGAACCTAAGCTCTGCTTCTACACTCTAACCTCAAACGTGACCCAGATGGAGTAATTACCAGCAGCCAAGAGCCGGCACCAGTGCACTTACCAGCAGCCGAGAGCCGGCACCAGTGCACTTACCAGCAACATTCACCTTTTACCGTAACGACAAGCATTCAGACCTTACCTTACACACAGTGAAAAATATGGAATGAACTGCATGTCTTAGAACACGTACATGGGAGAATCCTTTCTGTTTCCATCTAGAACTCTATTCTAAACCAAAATGGAATTGGTACTACCTGGATGCACAAAGTGAATTTTAAAGGGTCTTCATTTGTTTCTAACATGTTTTATTATAAGGCATAAAAAGATTTGGGCATAGCACTGTCCTGGATTTGGGATAAATAACTCAGATTATCTTCCTTGCCACATCGCTCTCCAGCAACTCCTTTCAGATCGGGCGCCTGTGAATTAAACAGCGGAAATATAGTCGGTGAACGTAATCATCCCGTGCATGATCTGACTAAAGGCTTCTGTGTTGGGTGAGCAGTGAGAGAAGAATCGGCGGCTTGGCGATGTGATTGGATGAACCATCCAACTGTCAAGGGAATATTGCGGAGCTGCCAACGTAGCAGGGTTAGTGGGGAAAAATTGGACAAGAACAATTGGGAGGGGAGAAAAATGATTAAAAATAAAAATAATATTACAAATGTAAACATAACAGGGTTCTAAGGACACCAAGCCCCTCCCACCTCCAGAACCACAGGAAGTGTAACATGTAGGTTTCTATGGTGACAGCTTGAAACCCCTTGTTAGGTTTAAAATAAGATCTTTATTTCTCTAAGTGTACTAAAAAGATGCATACCTTGTCTTTATGTTTGACTGACACTTCCTGTTCTTAAGGCTGAAACCTGAAAGACACATGGGTGTGTTTGTGTGTCTGTGTATCTCTGTCTACGTATAGTCGTGGTCAAAGGTTCAGAGTATGACGTTAAACGGGTGTCCTGACTCTCTTTGTTCATTAAAGATCTCATGGCACTATTCGTTAGGGGTGTTAACCCCGGTGTCCTGGACTCATTTCCAATCTGACCTTAATACCATCATGGCCGCCTAATCATCTCCAGCTTTCAAGTGGCTCATTCATCCCCTTTCCTCCCCCCACTTCTCCACAGGTCGTTGCTATAAATGACAATACAGCATGTTCTCAGTCAACTTGTCTGGTACAATAACAGTTAGCTAACTGACTTGATAAGTCCATGGATTTGGGCCTTTTAATGTCTGGCTAAGAATTGGAAATACACAAAGTACTTTTTGGTGTAAAGGAAATTATATTATTCTCTTTGTGAAGGTGGTGAAGTACACAAATAAGTAAAAACAAAGCATACAGTACAGGTACCACGCTGTGGTTGATTCACGTGTACTGGAGGCGGCCGTATAGACCTCTTAACCACCCTAGAACACCAGCCATAAATGTTAGGAGGAAAAGAGACCTTAACCACCCTAAATAACGAGCTAGAGGTGTTGTCTGAGCCAGTTTGTGATAATCTGTAAACGTGCACTAGTCATAATGAATGAAACTACCATGCATTCACATTCTGCAATTCATGAAAGTATGCTGGACGGCTTCACTGAGAACCTGCTGACTCATTCCAGCTGAGGTTGCAGTCAGTGCTGTAAAGCCTGCAGAGCTGTTATTGAAGAAGGTTCCCAGGTCACAAATCGCACCCTATTCCATGGAAAGTACATTCATTTGAACACAGACTTATATGGCCAGGTGGAAGAAGGTGCCCCTTATGTCAAAATATATTGCTCTATGTTTTGAAGGGATGCAGTACTTCCTCCACATTGACTGGCACCTTCATGCTTTTCTGTCCATATGTGACATCAAAGCGACTAACCTCATTCTTCCTGTTAGGCCGTCCTTGTCATGACAAGAGATGACTTCGTTTATGAAACGACGCTGAGATGAAACGGAAGATGTTTGGGTAGACCCTGTTATCTGTGCATAGTCAAGACGTTGTTCTTGCTTCCAGTAAAATCTCTTATGATTTTACACTGACAATACCATTTGGTACAACTTGCCCCTCAATGAATTCTGTGCTGTCCACCCTACAATAACACAGCCTAGATAACAACCAAGCCTGCAAGTCATTGACCACACCAGACACTCGTTCTTGTCTGATGATAATCTGCATGTACTGCAGTCATCTTCTGTTAAGTCTAGTTGTCAGCTACTGACAGGCATGTTTAATTAGATTTAAATCTAGAGGTTGATTTGGTCAATCAAGTACCATCCATTGTTTGTCCCTGAAAACAGCTTTATTGCTATGGCAGAACATTTTGGGTCATTGTTTTACTTTCAACATGATCTCACAGAATTCTGTGAAATAAACACGGCCGAAAATTGCTGAAAATTCCTTTGTTTTTCACTTTGTACATAAATGATATAAGCAACGATGTGCAAAAATTTTACTTTCCTTTTTAACTTTTTATTTTATTTTAATTTCACTTCTAGGCTGATGACACAGTACTTTATGCAGTAGTACTCAAGCATTTACACTCTTGCAGACTAACTTTGATTTGCTAAAAAATGCATTTGTTGACCTCAGACTTGTATTAAATGCAAGTAAAAACAAATGTCTATGTTTTGATGGTTCTAACATTTCTACCCTTGATGGCTCTATTTTAGAACATACCCCTACTTATAAATACTTGGGAATTTGGTAAAAGCTGGTAAGGAAGCTGAAATTTAGAATTGGTTTATTTTATAGAAATAAATCATCTATTTCTTCACAGCATAAAAAGGATGTAGTACAGGCCACTTTTATGTCCGTCCTTGATTATGGTTATGTATCACTATATATGCATGGATCAGCATCAGTGCTGAAATATTTGGATACAATATATCTGGCAGCATTGTACTTTATTTAATTATTTATTAGGGAGTCAGACTTGTAAGCTATTCCCAAACCCGACTGTGCCAAATGTCATTGTGCCCTTGAGCAAGGCACTTGCCCTACGTTGCTCCAGGGGGATGTCCCTGTGTTCACTGTAAGTCGCTCTGGATAAGAGCACATGCTAAATGACTAAAATATATAATAAAAAAAATGTGACAAGGCCGACCATTCATTCATATGGACTATTCTACTAATATCCTAATTGTAAGTGTTTTTTTAACAATGCATTTGTATTCCTTAATTTAAACAGTGCAAAAAAAGTAAACATGGCATTCTCAGTCATTTTACTCAGGGTTGTTGCAAGTAATCATACAGTATGTTATTATTAAGATCTGAACAGTGCCTGCAGTCCTTTTCTTACAATACCAGATAGAGACACAATGTCAAAAAACTAACTAATTTAACACCTATGCCAAACTATTTCATCCAAATCTATACTTAACAAAACTAGAAAAGCAATTTCAAAAGTAGTTACTGAGCTACAGTTCATATTAAGACATCAGTTAATTGACTGGGACAAAATCAAAGCATCTTGCAAAAATGTCACTGATGTTACAGACCAGTTTATGTGGAAATCAGTCAAACTCATATATTGAACAACAACAGAAATTCTACATTTACAGGGTAGACCCACTGTTTTATGGTGCATATCTGTATTCCCATGAATCAATTGATCTTCATTTACTTGTTAAATAGATGTCCTTACTTACGTAGGAATTTATTGAAATTGTTCATTGTCCATTTTGTCTATATATGTTTGTGTCACAGTTTAGGCATGTGTTAAGAGAAGGAGACCGGCGGGCAGATATATCGTGGTTGTTTGCAAGCTTTATTGTAGACGGTCCGGGAAACAGTACAGGAATAGTAGGTTGCAGGGTATGACTTAAGTGAGAGTATACCACGGATATACACTCCTCCAAAAAATAAAGGGAACACTTAATTAACACAATGTAACTCCAAGTCAATCACACTTCTGTGAAATCATACTTTCCCTTAGGAAGCAACACTGATTGACAATCAATTTCACATGCTGTTGTGCAAATGGAACAGACAACAGGTGGGAATTATAGGCAATTAACAAGACACCCCCAATAAAGGAGTGGTTCTGCAGGTGGTGACCACAGACCACTTCTCAGTTCCTATGCTTCCTGGCTGATGTTTTGGTCACTTTTGAATGCTGGCGGTGCTTTCACTCTAGTGGTAGCATGAGACGGAGTCTACAACCCACACAAGTGACTCAGGTAGTGCAGCTCATCCAGGATGGCACATCAATGCGAGCTGTGGCAAGAAGGTTTGCTGTGTCTGTCAGCGTAGTGTCCAGAGCATGGAGGCGCTACCAGGAGACAGGCCAGTACATCAGGAGACGTGGAGGAGGCCGTAGGAGGGCAACATCCCAGCAGCAGGACCACTACCTCCACGTTTGTGCAAAGCAGAGCAGGAGGAGCACTGCCAGAGCCCTGCAAAATGACCTCCAGCAGGCCACAAATGTGCATGTACCGACTCAAACGGTCAGAAACAGACTCCATGAGGGTGGTATGAGGGCCCGAAGTCCACAGGTGGGTGTTGTGCTTACAGCCCAACACCATGCAGGACGTTTGGCACCAAGATTGACAAACACCAAGATTGACAAATTCGCCACTGGTGCCCTGTGATCTTCACAGATGAAAGCAGTTTCACACTGAGCACATGTGAAGAGTCTGGAGATGACGTGGAGAACGTTCTGCTGCCTGCAACATCCTCCAGCATGACCGGTTTGGCGGTGGGTCAGTAATGGTGTGGGGTGGCATTTCTTTGGGGGGCCGCACAGCCCTCCATGTGCTTGCCAGAGGTAGCCTGACTGCCATTAGGTACCGAGATGAGATCCTCAGACCACTTGTGAGACCATATTCTGGTGCGGTTGGCCCTGGGTTCCTCCTAATGCAAGACAATGCTAGACCTCATGTGGCTCGAGTTTTTCAACAATTCCTGCAAGAGGAAGGCATTGATGCTATGGACTGGCCCGCCCGTTCCCCAGACCTGAATCCGATTAAGCACATCTGGAACATCATGTCTCGCTCCATCCACCAACGCCACATTGCACCACAGACTGTCCAGGAATTGGCGGATGCTTAAGTCCAGGGCTGGGAGGACATCCCTCAGGAGACCATCCGCCACCTCATCAGGAGCATGCCCAGGCGTTGTAGGGAGTTCATACGGGCATGTGGAGGCCACACACACTACTGAACCTCATTTTGACCTGTTTTAAGGACATTACATCAAAGTTGAATCAGCCTGTAGTGTGGTTTTCCACTTTGATTTTGAGTGTGACTCCATATCCAGACCTCCATGCGTTGATAAATTTGATTTCCATTGATAATTTTTGTCTGATTTTGTTGTCAGCACATTCAACTATGTAAAGACAAAAGTATTTCATATGATTAGTTCATTCATTCAGATCTAGGATGTGTTATCTTAGTGTTCCCTTTATTTTGTTGAGCAGTGTATATATAGCCGACGTGCTCTTAAAAACAGCTACATGAACGCTGTTGGCTAAAACATAAGTACAGCGCGGGTGACTTACAAATTTAGCGACTCGCTTTTCACAACTCTTCATTATATAGCTGCAGTATTTTCCCAGATCACCTTCGAAATAACAAGCAATGTATCTTATATTGACATTCTAACAATGAACTGCGCCTACCCCTCGTTCACCTGGACCAATATAGGGACTAAGCCAACCAGCTGAAAGTGATTAGGAATATTAGATCAACTCAGTCCCCAATCAGTACCAGGTGAAAGAGAGGAAGGCACCATTTACACATAATAGAACCTTAAAATAATACATTCCATGGAAAACCTAAAACAACAGTACATAAGCACTGGCATTGTAACGGGTCCCAGAGTGGGATTCCCATTCCATCGAACTGAGATCATGGACTCTTTATATATGTATTAGATATTCTGTTAATTCGTTATTTGTATGTCTTGCATTAGGCCAGTGTTTATGTACTGTTGATTTTGGTTATGTTGTAAGTATGTTTATTATTTTGTATTAAGTGTGTAGCATCTTCCTCTCTTTCACTTGGTACTGATTGGGAACTGAGTTGATCCAATCACTTAATCATTGTCAGCTGGTTGGCTCAGTTCCTATAACAGTCCGGATGAAGGAGAGGATTCATTATTATATTGTCACCTTTGTGAATAAGTTTGTTGTTTGATGATTGACGTCCGGGAATGCTATGCCAAGTACTATATTGTGAGAAGAGTGTGGTGTAGATGAGTATATGCGTACGCCAGCCGCGGTCGGTGGATCTTAATTGGGGAGGACGAGCTCGTATTACGCTCGGGACTGGAGTGAATGTAATGGTGCGCAACGCACAAAACCCAGTGTGCAAAACAAAAAAACACTCCGGTCCCGAGCGTAATACGAGCCCGTCCTCCCTAATTAAGATCCACTGACCGCGGCTGGCATACGCTCTATATACGTATACATATAGTAGTTTCCAGTTTAAGCGTTCTGTGCCGCTATAGAGCATAGTCAGTGTTATCGTTGTGCCTCCTGTTTATCAGTAGAGTAATGTGTACGCTCTGCGCTGATCTAATGTCTCGATAAAGCATAAGTATTATAGTATACATATATCTACAGGTCCTTCTCAAGAAATTAGCATATTGTGATAAAGTTCAATATTTCCCATAATGTAATGATAAAAATTAAACTTTCATATATTTTAGATTCATTGCACACCAACTGAAATATTTCAGGTCATTTTTGTTTTAATACTGATGATTTTGGCATACAGCTCATGAAAACCCAAAATTCTCAAATCTCAAAGAATTAGCATATTTCATCTGACCAATAAAAGAAGTGTTTGTAATACAAAAAAAAGAAAAAGTCAACCTTCAAATAATTAGATTCAGTTATGCACTCAATACTTGGTCGGGAATCCTTTTGCAGAAATGACTGCCTCAATGCGGCGTGGCATGTAGGCAATCAGCCTGTGGCACTGCTGAGGTGTGATGGAGGCCCAGGATGCTTCGATAGCGGCCTTAAGCTCATCCAGAGTGTTGGGTCTTGCGTCTCTCAACTTCCTTTTCACAATATCCCACAGATTCTCTATGGGGTTCAGGTCAGGAGAGTTGGCAGGCCAATTGAGCACAGTAATACCATGGTCAGTAAACCATTT
>JACXGM010010196.1:0-15011 GCA_016801145.1 Umbra pygmaea | reverse complement strand
TGGTAAGAAATAAATAAATAGGTGCATTTGCAAAAGACAATAACACAAAGACAAACAAAGAAAACAAGTGAAAAAGAAAATACATAGACATATATGTACATAACCCTCCCCCCCCCCCCATACCCAAGATCTCTGTTCATGGTTAAACAGAGACAGCAGGTAACCACTTTTATAGACTCCGTAGGAGCAGGACTGAGGGTATCTCTCTACTAGCATGGATAGGAGGCCCCATTATTTTGAGCCTTGTTGGTGGTATATAATAGCGATTTATTTTTACTTCATCCATGCCATCACAACTAGTGTAATAAGGAAATTATTAGTTTGCACTAAAACTGTGCACATTCGATTAGCATGAAAACATATCCTAGAGAATGGTCGACTTGGGACCCATGTGTTATTAACCCATAGGTTCATTTTCCGCCCGAATTGTCCTTTAACATTTACTGGGTGAAAGTGTGAGAAATCCAACCAATTGAATAGAAAAGGTCCAGATGGAATATCAACAATTCCAAGAAAGACTCTCCGAAATCTGAATCCAGGACTTTGTTCCCCAAGGACACATTGATACCTAACCGAAACATTTTGTTTGGAAATTTTGAAGCAGCATGAGACTTGCGGAAATAACGAAGGAGGGTTTGCAGCTCCGGTCAATTAAATATTGTCCAAAATCTGATTTACTGTATTTAGAAACATATAGGTTGAATTTTAAAACCTATTTTGTAGGACAGTTTACATGTTTGTGTACAGTTTTATTTAATCTTCGAACAATGTTTAATGTGGATGATTGGTGACCACAGTAGCTGTATACAGTATGTGTTGCTGGCATACAGAGGAAATTGCTTTTCAGCGAGCTTGCTGAGAGACTGATGCTGAAATAGATTCTATAATGTATTTACATTTTTTTGCTTGTTGTGTTAGACACCAAATGAGTAGCCATGAAAGGTAGAATTTGCAGTTGAAACAATAACAAATAATTCTCCCGTTCTGTTTCTGTAACAATCTGAGTGACAGGACTAGAGAAATGTAACCACTCTGAACGTCATAGACGGAATGCCAGGACTGCTTATGCATTATATCGAAACAGTAAAAAAAGACCCTTTTGTGCTATGAAAAAATAATTTTGGGGGGTTTGTTTAGAAACATTAAATAATAATTAATGATAATTAAACTTAAAAAATGAATGTAGCAACTCCACATTGCCCCTTTCATACTAAATGTGTTTGGTTCAAACTGATATCAAGCATTGCAGGGAGATGCATTAGTAAATATGTTTAAAATACAAAAACTCATCTATAGTAAAAGAGCTAGGCAATGACAGTGCTTTCTATCCTGCAAAGTGAGAGTTGAATAATTACCCATTGTGCTGAACATTACAACAGCTTCCATTAGACACTGTTCAAAGCATTTTGGAAGGCAGAGTGAGAGCTCTGAGAGTGCCCAATATGCTTTATTCAATATAGCCGTGCTTCCACTATTACTTTAATTATTTACATAATTCATAATTTGGACATAGTTAGAATATTAAGGATTTAAATTCTTATAATATAGGGTATATATTGTTATTGTCAATTGAGAGCGATCAGTGAAAATTGTATCTTTGTAGATACAGTTCAGCTCTTCTATAGCATTTTCTGAACAAGGTTATATTTTTTTCAGTGAATGTGTAACAATAGATCTCCAAGCTGCCTGTTTTCTCAACCTCTGAAACAAGACTCGATTTCAGAAACATATCCCTATAAGAAAATCTCTGTAAAATAAAAAATATATATAAAAAGGGATGAGACTGACATGATGTTTCTAAAGGCCGATAGTGTTGTCTTGGGATCTTTGGATTCTGGGATGGAGGCTGTGAGGTTGTCAGCCATTGTTCAAAGACCTTGAGGCAGACATTCTTTATCCCGCAGGAACAACTTTTCCATGTTGTCAAGGTTGAGCTTGAGTTAGTGTGCCAACCAGTAGCGGAGGGGCAATCAGGAGAGTCTGGACTTTGACCGGTGGGCCGAGTGTTGCGAGGCCACGACGGCTGGTCTGATAATAGGTATACATTGCAAGTTCTTTGCAACATCATCCGGCGGCCTGGTGTGCGGCCTCTGCCCGTTGGTCAAACTGTGCAGCCTCTGCTCAACCCATATGGCAGTAAAACAACAGCCTCTTATTTCAATACAAACACAGGCTTATCAGTAAGCACTAAGGATGTGCAGGTCTCAACCATGTCTTGGATTTTCAGAAATATAGGGGGATCAGTGAGCGACCCCTCCCCAAATGGCATAGCCCTGGTCTGCCTATGACGTAAAGCCATAGTTTACCATAGTTGGCTAATTACTGAGGATATTTTGATTAATAGCATATACACTGAAGTTGTCTCCCTCTCTAAATAAATGAATAAAACATGTACAGTAGGAAATTACACAATGAAAGTGGGTAGACTATTTGCAGTTACTTTTTACCCCATCACAAAATGTGCTGGTGCACCATGTAACTCCTGGGCTGAAAATGTGTCCCACTCTGGCCCTGGTGCCAACATCCTATCAGAGATTTCAGCCAGGCACACAGACGTGCATGTCACTATTGAAGTGGCAGAAGAAATGAGAGAGAAACATGGTTGGTGTGGCCTATACTAGTCAATTGTCCATAATTGGTCTACAGAGAGAAGATGAGAGGGTCTGAAACTGTGCCTTGGGGGACACCTTTAATGAGAGTCCATGGGGCCTGCCAGTTAAGATGCAATCCAAGAGTGTGTAGAGCCTGAGATGCCAAACCCTGAGAGGATAGAGAGAAGGACCTGGTGATTGAAGGCAGCTGATGGATCAGAGGCTAAGTAAGGCAGATTGAGGGCATTGAAAGTGCTTAATTCCTTTATACAAAAATGTTCTCTATTCCTTTCCCTATTCGCAAAAACAAGTCTCCGTCGATCCATCCCCACTTCTCTCTCGAGACGGATGTTCTCTCTGCTCTATTTTTTCATTTTTAAGTTGAGCTTGGTTCATTCAATAGATTGGATGCACAAGCAAACACAAAAACGTATATGGGAAAACAGTTTTCTGTATGGATGAATGGAATGGAAGATTTAAAATTCAGCTGAGAACAGGTTTATGTTTGTGCCTTTCTGCGATCCCTTATGGCATTGATTGAAAGGCAGGACATAAGGGGATGCAGTGTGGAGCCAAACAGAAGAGGGATACTCAAGGGCATATTGACAGGAGTCAGCGTGAAAGATTTAGCTTAAATTCCATGACCCCGCCCCTGAAGAATTGCAATGTTGATAGCCAGAAGTGCTTTATGATATACAGTAGTTTGATTTTGGGATGTACTTTCACATTTAAAGATCACAAAAAGAGGACCAATCACATGCCATGGGTGATTTCATATAGCCCAGATGGTAGGTTAGACTCCTGCTATTCAGGCCAGAACCAGATTGCTCGGCCCATTAAATACAATATATCCCTTTACACCAATAGAGAGTGCAGCACAATAGGTTAATGAATTGAGAGTAATACCAGCCAGTGGTATAAACTGTACAATGTAATTGAAAGGACACCCGGATTCACCCCCCACCATCTCTACCAATAGGAGCTGCCTGTTGTGGCAGAATGAAAATTAGCCTCAGGAATGTGCTAAATGTCTACTAAATTACACATTTCCTTTATATGACACTGTATACTTACATTTAAATCCAGACACGGTCAAACTAATCTATCAATTGATAGAGAAATAACACTGGTATTCATTTTATAAACATCATTATTGTGTTGGTACATACATTAATGCATTAATAGCAGTTTTGAATATCCACAGGGTATTAGACAAATTAATTTAGGATCCTCATTTTGAAAATGAATCCATTGTGTTTGTCATGCAATAAATAATTAATTCCCAGTGTTCGTGCTGTCTAAAACAGCCAGAATGCATAACAGCTTCTTTCCACAGACCATCAGGCTGTTAAATGGACTTCATTAACAAACATGCTTGTACAGGGTCACTATGGACAATTACTGGCACCTTAACGACCCCACAGCCTCATGCTTTTGTTTTTATGGACACTGGATTGTTGTACTCAATGCTTTATTCAGCTAAAAGGGGTTATCTCCCTCTGGTCAATATGGTATGTTGTACCAACTCACTCTGGACAATTCCATTGCACAATTACACTGCACCTCAAACATCGCAAAGTATTTCCTGTTGGGTAAATGTTTACATGTACATAAACAACAAACTTGAACAAAAAACAAACCCTCCGAAGTACTTCATTCTCAAAGAACAAATTATGCCGTTTCAATCTCAATCTTGAGATATTAACATCTCTGTTGTTAATTGTCATGGGAGTCTTACTGACTATAAAGTCAGGACACCTATTTATAGTCACATCTGAAAGATGTCACTCTACACGGTACAATGTCCCCTTCACTGTCCTGGGACATTAGGATTAGATTTTTTAGGCCAGAGGTAAGTGCTCCCCATAGTGGCACTCCAACATCACCTCCAGCAACATCTGGTCTCTTATCCAGGAACCAGCTGTGGCTGAACCTGTTTAGCTAACTCAGCACTGGGATGCAAGAAGCGATGCTTGACTAAGCATTACTGCTGTTGAAATGCGTAAGCTAAACTCACCGAGGCCCATCTCCTGGCATGGGCAGTCAAGTCTCAACAAATGGTGCACACTGTTAAAGTGCTGAAAGGCTGAGAACCTTGGCTTCATCGCCAATAATCCACAGTGAAATACTGAACGGCCTAGTTTCACCAGCCGGTGGGGGTGGAGTGATGATAGGGCAGATATTGTCATAAGTTAATGAATCATTCTGTCAGTATGCGTTCCCATGGCCTAATGGGGGGGGAGGGGGGTGTAAATGCTTCATCATTCTCATCAGGCCTTGCTCAGCGCCCACCAGACATCTATTTCCCTGATCCATTCATTATGTACCCTAGCTTCTCCAAGCCGATCCCTATCAGAAAACAAATGAGAGAGAAAATCAAGTGAGGCAGATCATAGAATTTTGTGTGTGTATGTGTGACTGTGTATGTGTGTTTTATATGTTTGCATATACTGGCATTTAAATTAATCTTTTTGTCTATTTGATTAAGTAATCGGACTATTCTGAAAAATAACCAAGACTATAAATAATCATTGTTTGCCTGCAGATACTTTGCTTTGAGTTAGACAAATGGATAGACCTTGTCCATTCATTTGCATAGTCAATACAGGACACATAAGGTATAGAGTGATGTGTACAGATTATTATTACAGTACACAGGCTACAATCACTGCTAGAGCGAAATGCATACAAACTGCAGCATCGATGGCCATGAAACCATCACCAGCCCAGCAACTCTGCTAAGGAGGCCGGATAATATATCGAGGTAACCCATCACACATGGATAAGATAGTGTTTAGGACCTGAGATTACATCCATCTGGAACCAAGCTGACGAAATGGAGTGGCCAATTCACATCGTCTCTCAGAACCATGCTTGGGGACATGTGTTTCTCTCCCATTAGAAACTGATGGGATGATTTGTTAGTCCTGATGGAAGTGTGATGAGAGCCGGCTTGGCAGTGAAAGAGGAACAACAAGAAAGGGAGGGGGGGTCAGAAAGAGGCCAGGGAATTGGATAGAGTGGAGATGGACCTCTGATCACAACACCTAAAGGACAAACACTGAGTTTATTCATTTTTAGATTAGCTTTTTAGTGATTTAGTAAATACTTTTTTTCAGATCAAGTTAACCACTTTAACGAATTAACTCTCCTCTCCTCTATCTTTCACTCAAATATGTAATGAATATATGTTATTTAATATTACCTACCATGTCTTATTCAGGCTTCAGATGTTGGACACATTTTCCTTAGCTGTGATTGGAACTGCATTGGCATTCTTGGTTTGAGCATGGTACTTAAAATGCCAGGGTTGTGGTTTTGATTCACAATTAGTGGGGGGGGGCATAATATATGCACTGTAAGTAACTCTGAATAAGAGTATCTGCTGAATGACTAAGTAATTATTGTGTAACGTGCTGGTTCCTTACACTACTTCATTTTACAGATTTCTGCATAATTAAAGGTTTGTGTTTAATACAACATATTTACTTATATATTTCACTCTCCTTCCTTAAAAACCTGATCAGCAGGTGTTAACTCACCATGTGTGTACAGTTATCTAGTGGGAAAGAATGGAATCATACTGCATCACATGATCCCTTGTTTTCACACTGCAATATTTTATGTGTCGGGGGACTAGGGTCTGTCCTATCTCAGTTCTTGTTTCTCTCGTTGCTTTAAATTATATGATGAGTCTAGGGTCCATCTGAATTATATGCTGACCTTTCCTCTTGGAGCTGGGAAATGCTCCCTCTAATTTCTCTGGTGTCATGTTGAATCACAGGAGAACTCAAGCCCTTGGACCACGCTGTCACAGTGTAGGGTGTGGAGAGAGGGAGACTGAAGGCAGTAGATGGTTGTTGTGTGTTTTGTTTTTATTGTAGCTCCGGGAACATAGAGATACATGTATTGCAAGTTGCAGGGTACCACTGGAGTGAGTGCACAACAGATATATAGTTTAATATGCTCCGTTGTGTATATAAGTTTACCTGTTAAGCACTCGCTTCAACAAGTGTTTGAAGTTTGGGTACGCTCTGTACTTGTGTGTTAGCTTCACGTGCTCTCAACAGTGGCAAGGACACTGAACAGCTAACACACAAGTACAGAGCGTACCCAAACTTCAAACACTTGTTGAAGCGAGTGCATAACAGGTAAACTTATATAGTTTAATATGCTCTCAACAATGGCATAGACACTGACAGCTTAACCTACAAGTAAATAGCGTACGCATTAACTCCAGCGACTAACTTTTCACAAATTACTTTACAATGTGTAGCTCCCGAACAGCGTTATCAACACAGCGTAACAATATTACATAACTGTCCGACACCACTCTCTAGTTTGGACAGCGTTTAAGTACAGAAGACAACTAACTAATCAATCACGGCTGAACACAATCATAATCAGATCCACAAGACACTATCCTAACCTAATCCTAGCAATAGCCCAAACTAGAGAGAGGTGTCACAAGAACATAAAGGGACATACACCTAATAACATAAAACTACATGCAATGCACAGATACACAAAATATACAGTGCCTTGCGAAAGTAACCGGCCGCCTTGAACATTTTGACCTTTTGCCACATTTCAGGCTTCAAACATAAAATATAAAATTTAACAACAATTGGGACACAATCATGAAGTGGAATGAAATGTATTGGATATTTCAAACTTTTTTAACAAATAAAAAACAGACAAATTGGGCAAGCAAAATTATTCAGCCACTTTACTTTCAGTGCAGCAAACTCTCTCCAGAAGTTCAGTGAGGATCTCTGAATGATCCAATGTTGACCTAAATGACTAATGATGATAAATTTAATCCACCTGTGTGTTATCAGGTCTCCGTATAAATGCACCTGCTCTGTGATAGTCTCAGAGGTTCGATGAAAGCACAGAGAGCATCGTGAAAAACAAGAAACACACCAGGCAGGTCCGATATACTGTTGTAGAGAAGTTCAAAGCCGGATTTGGATACAGAAAGATTTCCCAAGATTTAAACATACCAAAAAGCACTGTGCAAGCAATAATATTGAAATGGAAGGAGTATCAGACCACTGCAAATCTACCAAGACCCGGCCGTCCCTCTAAACTTTCAGCTCATACAAGGAGAAAACTGATCAGAGATGCAGCCAAAAGGCCCATGATCACTCTGGATGAACTGCAGAGATCTACAGCTGAGGTGGGTGAGTCTGTCCATAGGACAACAATCAGTTGTTCACAAATCTGGCCTTTGTGGAAGAGTGGCAAGAAGAAAGCCATTTCTAAAAGATATCCATAAAAAATGTTGTTTAAAGTTTGCCACAAGCCACCTGGGAGACACACCAAACATGTGGAAGAAGGTGCTCTGGTCAGATGAAACCAAAATGGAACTTTTTGGCAACAATGCAAAACGTTATGTTTGGCGTAAAAGCAACACAGCTCATCACCCTGAACACACCATCCCCGCTGTCAAACATGGTGGTGGCAGCATCATGGTTTGGGCCTGCTTCTCTTCAGCAGGGACAGGGAAGATCGTTAAAATTGATGGGAAGATGGATGGAGCCAAATACAGGACCATTCTGGAAGAAAACCTGATGGAGTCTGCAAAAGACCTGAGACTGGGACGGAGATTTGTCTTCCAACAAGACAATGATACAAAACATAAAGCAAAATCTAGAATGGAATGGTTCACAAATAAACATATCCAGGTGTTAGAATGGCCAAGTCAAAGTCCAGACCTGAATCCAATCGAGAATCTGTGGAAAGAACTGAAAACTGCTGTTCACAAATGCTCTCCATCCAACTTCACTGAGCTCGAGCTGTTTTGCAAGGAGGAATGGGCAAAAATTTCAGTCTCTCCATGTGCAAAACTGATAGAGACATACCCCAAGCGACTTACAGCTGTAATCACAGCAAAAGGTGGTGATACAAAGTATTAACTTAAGGGGGCAGAATAATTTTGCACGCCCCCTATATTTCAGTTCTTTATTTGTTAAAAAAGTTTGAAATATCCAATAAATTTCATTCCACTTCATGATTGTGTCCCACTTGTTGTTGCTTCTTCACAAAAAATTACAGTTTTATATCTTTATGTTTGAAGCCTGAAATGTGGCAAAAAGTCAAAATGTTCAAGGGGGGCGAACACTTTCGCAAGGCAGTGTACATAAATTAACTAATAAATATATAGAGTCCATATCTCAGTCCCTGTTAATGCCAGCCCCCTCTGGGCTGGGCATTACACACGCCTTAAAACTAGCATCCTTGACAACTTCTATCTCACTACTCTTAGTCAACTGTGTCGTCCCTGCCCAAAAACAGGTGGTGTGCTTCTAAACTAGATTCTGCCTGAAGACTACAGACAGAGCCTTTCTGTTTTTATTGACTTGGCCCAGGATTCTTGACTCTGGTTTCAGCAATACAACCTAGGCGATTGTATGTAATAGGATCAACTCAAATGTCTTGTGCCCTACCTAGGATTTCCACAGGGTTATATTTTGGTTCATTCACTGTTCACTCTGGAAACAAATAATATCTCTAACTGTGTGAGAAAATGCTGATGACTGTTGGTTGGTGCTAAATGCAAATTCAACTTAATACGTTTATGATATTTTCTAGGTCACAGAAACTACTTTTGGATTACCCCAAAATGACTACCTTAAAGGGACACTCCAGCCCTCTAACACCTTAAAATCATTATCCAAGTAGTTTTCCCAACATCCTAGTAAAAAAACACCTTTTCAATGCATTCTGCACTTCCTAAATGTTGTAAGTGTGTAGTGAATTTAAAGAAAAACTAGGACACTCTTCGTACTTTCAATTACCCACTTTATCTCGTTCTCCTTCTCCCTCTTTCGTTCTCCCCCCGTTTCTCTCTACTGCCACCGTAGGGATGGCAGTGTACATTGTACTTTACCACATATCTCTCCTTTTTAAAACACACTATAATCCTAAGCAAACCACATACAAATTCAGAATGTATCTACAGGTATACGAGAATACCAACTTGGTAGTTACTGGTTATTATTTGAATACTCAACAGTTTACTTTAACAACTAACTAACCATATTAACGTCTTGGAATCTGCTTATCCTTTATACTACTTCCCATGACATGTCTACTTAGACATTGTCTTTGTATGTTTAAGTGTACCAGATATGTTTCATATTAGCAATACCTTTTAACAAACTATGCAACATTCCAACAATGTGTAACATTACAACAAAATGTACTGTAACATTGCACCCCACATTCCATGTATTATTCCTCCTTGTGTAGTCGCATGAGGGGTAGCACAATATGTAAGTAGGAAGTCTGTGACAAACAACTTCCAAGGCTGACCTTCAATGTCAGCTGTCTGTAGACAGTCCGAGAAGACCCGGTTCCATCTCTCCACCTCTCCATTACATTGCGGGTAATAAAGAGAGCTGTTCACAAGTTTAATGTCTCTGTCAGCCAGAAAGGACTTGAACTCAGCTGATATGAAGGAAGTCCCATTATCAGCCACTAACTCCAAGGGGTTACCTTCACGGCTGAACACCGTTGACAGGAATCAAATGACTGTAGCAGATGTCACGTCAGAGGTGAATCCCTCCTCCAGCCATTTACTATAGTAATCCACAACTGTCAGAGCAAAACGACAGTCTGAAGTTGCATTGTAAAATTGTCCTACAATATCAATTGCAAGCTTTCCCATGCAGCACTTGGAAGAGGAACAGGCTGTAAGGGTGCAGCTCTGGTTTTGGCTGTCTTGTCATGTTGAGAGCAAGTGGTGCACGATTTGATGGCGGCCTCCACGTCAGAATTGATACCAGGCCACCAGTATAGTTCTCTCAGTCTTTGCTTGGTACGTACAATACCCTGATGGGTATCATGGGCGAGTTGAATGAGCTTGGGTTGTAAACTGGCTGGAACAACGAATGATGCACTCCTCATGTTTAGACAGTTCAGTCTGTATGCGATAAAAAAGGTGCAACATCATTGTCAAGGCCTTTCACAGTGCGAGGCCAACCTGACTGCATATATGTTTTTACTTGTTCCAGCAGGGGACAGTCTCTATATGCAGACTTAAGTTGATCAGCTGTTACAGCAGCAAAATAAGCTGACACTAAAGCAACCATCTCAACTTCTTGTTCCTGGTGCAGGTCAGTGTCAGGTAGTGGTAATCGTGACAGACAGTCTGCTTGTACTCAAAGTTGTAGTTGAACGACAACAGCTGAGCTGACCACCTTGCAATTCTCATCCCTGCTCTCCCAAGACCTTTAGTGGTGAGTAGTGTTGTAAGAGGGCTGTGGTCAGTATGTAGGGTGAACTCACGACCCCACAAGTAAATGTGCCATCGTTCAGTAGCCCAAACACATGCAAGGGCTTATTTTTCCACAGTTGAGTACTTCCTTTCACATGTTGATAAGGTACGGGAAGCAAATGCAATGGTCTTTTCTACTTCCCCATTCAACTGGGTGAGAACAGCACCAATGCCATAATCACAGGCATCAGTGGTCACAATGGTGGGCAAATCAGGATTGAACAGACCAAGGGCTGGACTTTCAGTTATCATGACTTTGACCTGAGTGAAAGCCTGTTGTGCAGTGTCAGTCCAGTTAAACTTGGCATCCTTTCTCAACAGAGCTTTCAGCGGCTCCACTAATGCTCCGTAATTAGGGATGAACTTTGAATACCAGGCCGTTAAGCCCAAAAACGAGCGCAATGCATGTGCATCATGAGGAGGAGGAGCATCCTTGACAGCAGTCACATGACTTGGGTCAGGGCAAAGACCAGAAGGAGAGATGACATGGCCCAGGAACAACAGTTCAGTCTGACGGAAATGGCACTTTTCCATTTTGAGTTTAAAACCGCTACTGTGTAACCGCTGCAGCACAGCTTTCAGCCTTGTCTCATGTACACCAGGAGTCTTGCCATACACAATTATGTCATCCAAATAACACTGAACACCTTCCTGGCCAGCCAGTATCTGGGACATCATTCTCTGGAATGCACTGGGTGCAGATGCAAGCCCGTACGGGACCTTTTTGAAACGAAATAAACCATCATGAGTGATAAACGCAGTAAGATCTCTGCTTTCAACATCCAGTGGCACTTGGTGGTAGGCATTCTGAAGATCAATAGTAGAAAACATCTGAGCTCCCCTGAGCCCATGGAAGACTTCCTCAACGTGCGGTAGAGGGTGGCTATCAATAACCACTGCTTTGTTGGGCTCACAAAGATCTACGCAAAGCCTGATCCATCTTTCTTCTTTAGGGGCACTATGGGAGACACCCATAGAGAGGAATCAATACGCTCTATAATATCTTCATGTTCCAGATGTTTTGTTTCAGCCAACACAGCGTTTCGTACAGTAAGTGGTAAGCGTCGCAACTTTTGTTGAGTAGGTTTTACTTCAGGCCTTATCTTTACTTTGTGAACAAACCCAGCATCCATGCCTAGAGTGCCTGTAGTAATCACTTGGACCACTGTATGCTGTAACATAGGCCCACAGTCAGAAGGTGTATAGACACTCCCATTTTTAATCTCCAACTGGAGAGAGTTGAATAGATCCATTTCCAGGATGTTTGTTCCTGAGGGCACAATGTAAAAGTCTGTGTGTGCACAGTTCCATTGTGTGAAAATTTCAGATTGAGACATCCTATCACAGATATTGGATTATTTGTATATGACATCAGCCGCGTGTTAGGCTCAATTAGCGGAAACTCTGCAAAATGTTCTTTGTACATATACTCTGGGAGTATGGAAACAGGTGACCCTGTGTCAATTAAGAATGTAGTATTAACAATATTACCTTTTGCTGCATGCAGAGACACGGTGCAGGACAGTTTATTCCTGTTATTATCTTTTTCATTTATATGCAAATCTGTAACAGTAGTGACCTCCTTGACATTGTATGTTTGTTTGACACCCCTACAAACTTTAGCAAAATGACCATTTTTATTGCACTGTCTGCAAGTTGAGAATTTAGCTGGGCACTTTGGGTTGTTTGCAAGGTGAGTAGATGATCCACAGCGGTAGCATGTCTTGTCTTTGCTTTGTGCATCCCTCTGCGCTGTAGGTGAGCAAGTGTAGTTGTTCTTTTTCCTGAAGGTGCGTCGTCCTCCGCCACAAGAAGTAGTCCCCTGCACCGCCCCCACCACAGCGTCGGTACTATTGTTGCGAGACATAGCTTTGGCTTCAGCTACTGCACTCTCAATGTGACCAGCCAAAGTAATAGCTTTGTCAAGGGTGTGGCCCGTCTCTAATAGTAAACATTCTCTTATGCGGGGGTTGTTAGTTTTTTCAAGCACCTGGTCCCTAATCATTTCATCCGTCAATGCCCCGAACTCACATCGAACACTGAGCTCCCATAGTGAAGCTACGTACTGCGCAGTTGACTCACCGGTTCTTTGCGCACGCTGTCAAAACTTGTTTCATTCGGCAACCACATTTACTTTAGATACAAAAAAGTATTTTAACACCTTGAGTGCATCCTCAGATTTATCTCCGCCCGCAGGTAGTGTGTAGAATATCCTCTGGGCCTCAGCACCAATGCAATGGATGAGAAGTGCGTGCTTTCTATTGTCTGCCACGTTGTCCTCCGTGAGAGCTAGCACATAGTTCTCAAACATACGTTTCCATGACTCAAATGGCATAGTGTGCTCTCCCAGGCATTGTAAAAATGCTGGAGGTGGTGTAATCCCGAGCAGAGCCATCCTCGTCGCCAATATTATGTAGTGAATTTATGTAGTGAAAAGAAAAACTAGGACACTCTTCGTACTTTCAATTACCCACTTTATCTCATTCTCCTTCTCCCTCTTTCGTTCTCCCCCCGTTTCTCTCTCTACTGCCACCATAGTTATGGCAGTGTACATTGCACTTTATCACACTAAGCTATCCTCCCTAAGATTTTGAGTTCACTCGTCAGTGACGTCACAGAAAACTACAGGGGAGAAGATCATAAAACTGTGTACTCTGTCCGTGAATAGGCGTACTGTTTGTTGGAGCATCCAAGTTTTGATGCACACATGAACCAAGGAGTTTTGGAAACGTTCTTCAGCATTTGGACAAATAAATGTTTTTGCTTTCAACCATCTCCTGCCAAGAAGATAATAAGATCTGTGTGTTAGAATATTTGAGGTTCGATGCTCAAAATAGACCAAAGTGTTTTTGAAAAAACAACCAGGCCAGATGGAGGACCAAATTATCACAGGTACTGGGGTTAGCCGTTATTAGCTCCAATATAGCATCTTGTAATTGTGTGTATACATAGAGGAATTAATGTGAAATGAATAAAAATGCCTAACAGAATACTGCTAAATCTATTATATTTAAAGCCAGGGTGGTTGTACATTTTCCGGTGCAATTGTTAGAAAATAACGAACGAAAGACGAGTTAGAGCAATGGTTGAGTGGCTAACTGGCTAACTAGTACGTTTTTATGGGGTTTTCTTCCAGCCAGCCCCAGGCATATCTGGAGTGGAGGTAGCATCATTAGCTTCAATGTAGCTATTGGTGATTGTGTAATTACTTGGAGGAACAATTGTGAAATAATAAAAATGCCTAACAGAGTACTGCTAACTCTGTTCAATTTAAAGCCAGGGTGGTTGTATATTTTTTGGTGCATCTGTTTGGAAATAACAAACGAAAGACGAGTTAGAGCAATGGGTGAGTGGATAACTTGCTAACAAACTAGTGCGTTGTCTGGGGTTTCCATC
Source organism: Umbra pygmaea (assembly GCA_016801145.1). Taxonomy (NCBI): domain Eukaryota; kingdom Metazoa; phylum Chordata; class Actinopteri; order Esociformes; family Umbridae; genus Umbra; species Umbra pygmaea. The sequence continues at coordinate 740 of JACXGM010010196.1, read as the reverse complement.
AAGCCAGCCTCGGGCATATCAAGAGTTGAGGTAACATCATTAGCTTCAATGTAGCTATCGGTGACTGTTTAAATACTTGGAGGAACAAATGTAAAATAAACAACAAATTTTTTGCATATTCTGGCTAAATCTGTACCTAATCAAGGGTTGTGGGGTTTATAGCTCTTGGACAATATTGTGACTTGATTAGCTGAGTAGCCAAATTCGACTGCACAGAAGCGACTCACAGTGTGCAGGAGCAAAGTTCACATAGAAATTTGGACGTTGTTGTATTTCAAGTAAAATCCGATACAGTAGCAACGGAACTGTACTTGGCTGTTTTTGAAAAAAAATGCAGAAACAGTGCTGTGTATGAAGTTAATCAGTTTACTATTACCGCATATATTTTTTTATTATTTGTCCTTTAATTACTACCAGAAAACTGGTGATTTAAAGTGCTTTAGGAAATACATCTAATTTGATAGATTGATTGAAGAATTGTCCTATAGTGTACAGTCGTATGCAAAAGTTTAGGCATCCCTGACAATTTCCATGATTTTCAATTTTAAAGGGATACTTCACCCTACAGCTATCTGGAGGTGCTAGTAGCTTCCCCCAGACATTTGTAGAACAGTGAGATATGTTTTACCCATGCCTGGCTAGTGTAAGAGCAAGATTTGAAATTTCGCGGGGTATTTTCATACGCTGACGTCACCGTGTGAGTCCAATGGACTTTGGAGATAGGAAAAATGAATGTAGGC
>JACXGM010010195.1:0-26584 GCA_016801145.1 Umbra pygmaea | reverse complement strand
TACGCCCAGGCCACCAGAGGTCTCCACTACGCCCAGGCCACCAGAGGTCTCCACTACGCCCAGGCCACTAGAGGTCTCCACTACGCCCAGGCCACCAGAGGTCTTCACCTTGTCCAGGCCACCAGAGGCCGCTGTTTCTGTTCAAGGCTCACGGGCGCCAGAGGCCGCTGTTTCTGTTCAAGGCTCCCGGCCGCCAGAGGCCGCTGTTTCTGTTCAAGGCTCCCGGCCGCCAGAGGCCGCTGTTTCTGTTCAAGGCTCCCGGACCCCAGAGGCCTCTGTTTCCAATCAAGGCTCCATACACCCAGAGGTCTCTACACCACCATCGGTCGATCCTTGCCTTGTCCCCAGGCCTGTACTTGTCCCTGAGCCAGAGCATTTCCTAGTCCCTTCTCCAGTTCACTTACCAATGCTTGACTCAGTCCTGGTGACTGCCCTGTGCCTGTCACTGTGCCCTTGCCTGTCACCATGTCCTTGCCAGTCACCGTGTCCTTGCCTGTCACCATAACCTTGCCTGAACATGTCCCTTCCCAGGTACCTAACTCTGTCCTTGAGCCTGCCCTCGTCCTTGAGCCTGCCCTCGTCCTTGAGCCTGCTCTTATCCCAGAACCTGCCTTTGTATCAGAGCCTGACCTTATCCCAGAGGCTGCTCCTGTCCCAGTGCCCTGTCCTGCTCCTCTCCCAGTGCCATGTCCTGCTCCCAGTGCCATGTCCGGCTCCTCTGCCAGTGCCATGTCCTGCTCCTCTGCCAGTGCCATATCCTGCTCCTCTCTTAGTGCCATGTCCTACTCCTCTCCCAGTGCCCTGTCCTGCTCCTCTCCCCGTGCCATATCCTGCTCCTCTCCCCGTGCCAGTGTCTGCCCCTGTCCCGTGCCAGCGTCTGCCCCTGTCCCCATTCCGGAGCTGGTTCCCGGGCTTATACCTACCCCAGTCTCTGTGCCCCTCTCTGTGTCTGTTTGTCTGTCTGTGTCTGTTTGTGCTATGTTCTTCAATGTTCCTGTGCCTGCTGTTGTTCCGGTGCCTGGTCCGTTTTTGCCTTGGCCCTCCGGGCCTCCTCCAGCCTGGCCTCCACCCTGTCATTCGCTTCTGCCTGGCTCGGCCGGACCTCCACCTGCCCGGGCCCTGACATCCGGCCCGTCGCTGCTGCCTTCATCCTCCGGGCCTCCATGGGGTCTTCGTTCCTCCAGTCTGCTGTGGCTGCTGCCTCCGCCCGCCGGACCTCTGCCTGCCCGGACCCTGCCGTCCGGCCCGTCGCTGCTGCCTCCGTCCTCCGGTTCTCCGCGGGGCCTTCCTCCCTCCGGTCTACTGCTGCAGCTGCTTCCGCCTTCCTGGTCTTTGCATCGGCCGTGTTCTGCCTTCTCTCGGGTCCGGCCTTGTTCTGCCGGGCTTCCCCTTCGTCCTGTTTGTGGCGCCTCAGGAGCTGCGCCTTGGGGGGGTTCTGTAACGTTCCCCTTCTCTACCGGACTTTATCTGGATGCTTAGTGTTGTGTTCTGCTGTCTTGTCTGGTTATTTATGTCTTAGGTTAAGTTAATTTAGGTTCTGCTGCCCTCTTGTGTTTTGTATTAGTGTTCCCCCTTCCTGGACTACAATTCCCATTCCCCATGTTTCAGTATGTCATTGTCTATGTCATTAGTCCAAGCTGTGTCTCGTTTAGTTCCTTGTTCATCATTATTTAATCTTCAGTTTAGTTCTGTTCTGTGCTGGGTCATTTACATCACCATCCTTCATGTCCCCTTTGCCTTTGTTTCTGAGAAAGTCTTCCAGTCTTCGTGAGTACCTTTAGGGGGTCTAATCCTATCTTGTTTGGTTTTCTCCCTAGTCCTTGTAGTCCTTTGTTTAGCTTTCCTGAATATCTGTTACCTTAGAAATATACTTATGCATTTTGTTCTGTATAGACCTATTGATGCCTTTACCTTTGTTGTGTAGTTTACTTTGATATTCCTTTGCCCTAGTATTATAAGGATACATTTAAGTTCTATTTTTCTAATATATAATGTCTCTACCTAGGTTTATAGCTCTGTGAGCTCTTCCGTTTTAGTTAGCATATTCTGTTATATACTGTGTAATTCTGTGGAAGCTCTCATTGTATAGTCTTTAGTTTAATGTTATTAAACCTTATTCTACTTTATGTTCTTGAGAGACTCTTGTGACTTTCCTTGACCCTATACGTGATAGCTGGTAAATGATTCTATTTTTGAACCCTGGCTGTGGCATTTAAACAATACTCAATTGGTACTAAGAGGCCCAAAGCATGCCAAAAGAATATCCCCTATACCATTACTCATAATGGTTTACTCATAATTTGGACCCTACCTTCTGAATTTTGCAGATATTTGCCCGTGCAAATTGTAGCCTCAGTTTCCTGTTCTTAGCTGACAAGAGTGGCACCTGGTGTGGTCTTTGCGGCTGTAACCCATCTGCTACAAGGTTCAATGTGTTGTACATTCAGAGATGCTCTTCTGCATATCTTGGTTGTAATGAGTGGTTATTTGAGTTACTGTTGCCTTTCTATCAACTTGAACCAATCTGGCAATTCTCCTCTGACCTCTGCCATCCACAAGGCATTTCTATTTCCAGAGATCTCTCCCTCACTTGATATTTTCTCTTTTTCGGACCATTCTCTGTAAACGAAACTTCCAGTAGATCAACACTTTCTGAAATACTCAAACCAGCCCGTCTGGCACCAACAACCAGACCACATTCAAAATGACTTAAATCACATTTCCTCCCCATTCTGATGCTTGGTTTGAACTTCAGCAGATCACCTTGACCATATCTGCATGCGTAAATGCATCGAATTGCTGCCACATGATTGTGTCATTATATTTGTACCTAATATTGTGGCCGGTGAGAATTTAGAGCTAATAGTATACATTTTTTAAGTGTCTTCAGCAGTTATATTAATGGCTGCTTTTCAATCAATTGAGACTAAGTAGTCTATGCTGATCCTGGAATCAATAGCAAAGAGAGAGTCTAAGGTTTGCTTAAAAATCACATAATAACATAATGCCTGGTTGTGTACAGACCCAATACATTTTTTCACACACATGTCATGTCTTTACTATTATTCCCACTAAGTTAAAATGTGTACAGGAGTCAACACATTAAATATATAAAGTGTTCTAACCAATAACTGACGAGATGCGCGCATAGGCGTCGACTTTGTTAGAGACGCGTACCCACCAGATTTCGTCATGAGTCATTTTTTGTAATTGAGTGAGAGAGTGAGAGAGTATGAGAGTGAGTTTGTGAGAGTCAGAGAGTGTGTGTGAGAGAGAGAGGAGAAATGTAACAAAGTTTAATGTTGTACGTAAACTGTGTTTGAGAGAGAGAGAGGGGAGGAGAGGAGTCTGTTGGATGTTAAGTTGTTATTTGTTTTATGGAATCAATGTTGAAAATTTAAAACATTTCAAACACTGTTGGCAGAAGTGAAAAAAAACAATTTTGTTTAATTCCATGATGTATTTTACCAAACATGAGTATTTACAATGCAAATCCAATTATTGTAATTTACTGACAGTTACTTATATTTTGTCTTTTCACTCTATTAAGATCAGATTCTGCAGGTAGAATTACAATAGTGACTTGACTTGGCTTGACCTACTAAAGGATTTCACTTTACTTGACATGGCCTGTGACTTGACTTGCCCGAGAAAAAAATACTTGGGACTTACTTGAGACTTGCACATGTGTGACTTGGTCCAAACTCTGCAATCTTCAGAATTTTTAAAGCACCCCATACAATAACAAAAGTTGTTTACCTAACACGCTGTGAAATTTTATAAAATATCCCATTCACACACATGGCTAAAGGATGTCAATTTAACAATGTTGTGAATGCTAAGCTTTTTTATTAATTAAATACACTCACCACCCATTTCATTAGGTACAACTGCTCGTTATTGCAAATAATTGCAAATTATGTTCAACTGCTCGTTATTGCAAATATCTAATTAGCCAATCACCTGGCAGCAAGCCAATGCATTTAGGCAGGGTTCGAAATGACTTACAGTAGGGCTTTTGCAGGGTCCCCTGCATTTTTATGATTTTATTCAAGGGTAAAATACAATTGTCTGGGACCCCCTCAAACTCTCTTCTTAAGGAGGCTCCCTAGTGATTTAAAGAGGGTATTAAACCCCCACAGATCCACCTCATTTGTACCCTGCATTTAGACATGTAGACATGATGACATGGTCAAGAAAATCTATGTCAGCAGCATAGAGTCCTGTATTACACTGCTGGTATGCTTATAAAGCTAAGCAGGGTTGGGCCTGGTTAGTCCCTGGATGGGAGACCAGTGCTGCTGGAAGTGATGTTGGAGGGCCAGTAGAGGACACTCTTCCCTCTGGTCTAAAGATCATTCCCAAAGCCCCAGGGCAGCCCCCAGAGCTTAGGGTGCTGTTTTTTAGATTAGATGTTAAAACGGGTGTCCTGACTTTCTGTGGTCACTAAAGATCCCATGGCACTATTCGTAAGTGTAGGGGTGTTAACCCCGGTGTCCTGGACAAATATCTACTCTGGCCCTTATAACATCATGGCAACCTAACCATCACTATCTCTCAATTGGCTCATTAATTCCCCTCTTCCCCTCTTCTCCCTCCCTTCTCCCAGGACGTTGCTGCAAATAAGAAAGTGTTCTCAGTCAACTGACAAAATAAAACAACAAATAAAAATCTGCTGAAGTTTAAATTGCACATCTACTGGGATTTTCCCACACAACCATCTCTAGATGAATCTTTCCAGCACCTTGTTGAATCTATGCTGCAAAGCATTAAGGCAGTTCTGAAGGAAAAAGGGGGTCCAACACGTTATTAGCAAGGTGTACCTAATTAAGTGACTGGTGAGTGTATAGACAAAGGGGATTTCAGCAACAAAGCCAATACATTCAGCTTTGTTAAATGTTTTTACTGAAATCTACAGGCTCCTGGTAAGTAAAAATGTAGAAGAAAATTTGCAAAATGTTATGCACTACTACACAATGTGTTGTCTTTAAGGGTCCTGATGTAGAATGTTCATGGGGTGAACCCATCACAAATGTTCACAGCCTAGTTGACTTACCTGGGAAGGGAATTCTGTATTGACAGGCTGTAAACTGGCATAAATCCTTGTTCTGAGGGCTTATAAAACCATATTAACACCAAACTGTGTAACAATACATTTTTTAGCCCAGAGGTATTTTATATTTGAACCGAATGCACCATAATTATAATACATGATGCATAACAAGCTAGTGGATGATATTCCACAAGGCTGTAACAATATAGCTAAGTTGTTTCTGCCCTGGGACATTGTACCCCCAAAGAATGAGGCTGACAGGTGCCTGAACCTTCCAGGAGCAGCCAGCAGGCTAAGGCCTGCCGATTAACAGCTGTCTACTGTAACTTTTATCAGCTGGGATATAAAAATGCCTCTGCAGAGCAGTTCAGAGCAGAAGGAGAAAATGTTTGATGATTTGTTAGTTTGGAACATCATCCATTTTACAGGCCCAGTAGAACCGTTTGTTGAATGATAAAGTAGGAAGGTTTGAGACCCTGCCAGACTTAGGGACATACAGAGCAATGTCTACATAGGTGGAGAAGCCCAGCTCTTCAGTCATGATTCCAGAAAGACTGGGGGACCTCTAGCGGATTTTGTGGGAGGGTGCCGCACAGGCCACAGAGACTTTGGTTGAAGCGGGGGAAAAAAGGCATATGGCAGCATATGTTAAAGGAAACGTGTGCCCCAGCAGAAACCAAATCGCCTCCCAGTGCCCTGGCTGTGGCTGACGACAGGCCCAACACCCCAGCTGCACCTGACAAATGCCTTCCACCACTCTGGCAGTAACTCTTCAGAAACCTGCAACATCAGTGGAGTGTGAGGCTTGGGTGGGTGTGAATGAGCCTCTACCTACTATATTAGCATTACAACAACCCCCGACAGATGACTAAACTTCCAGAGCAGCTCGCAGGGGAAAAACCCGCTCTTACACAGCTGCCTCCTGTTGGAACCTCATCAGTTGGGATATAAGAAGGCCAGCCAAAGAACCAGCTAAAAGAGATGCAATGAGCCAATCTGCCCCTGATGGTGCTTTGCCCATCCACGCAGGAGCCAAGAGAGTAATAGGACACCCAGGACAGGTAATGTGTAAAGGCAGCCCAAGATATGACCACCCAAGCCCCTTCCAGCCAAACCCCCACCAGGATTCCGCCCCAGGAACAACGCAGCCACCCCTGGAGATCAGTTTGTCTCCTGTTTTTATTTTTGGGTGTAGGCAAGGTGGCCTCTGGTTAGAGTATCTGACTGGTGTCAATAAGGACCCTGGTTCAAATTCCTTACTGCCAAAAGGAAATGTCTGTCTTTCTGTCTGTGAGCAAGAAAATGAACCCTTTCTGCTCCCAGGTTGTTGGTGTAAATAAGAATAGGTTATTATGCCTGGTTAGGTAACAGTAAAATAAAAAATCCCTCACCTCTAGCCTTCACCTCCTGCCCTGTTGTTCACTTTGGTAAACCATCCTCCTGGGGCCTAAACCCTTGCAATGATCCGTTCCCTGTCTCTCCCCATTACAATAAATAAATTAGCTATATAGGTTATATAAAAATGACTAGAAATGGAAATACATAGTTCATTTTTTACATTAACAATTACCACATCTGCTATGTAAGCATTAGAGACCTCTGCTTATCTAGTTATATACCTCATGCACAGTCATTTGAGTAGTGTTTTTGCAATATATTGACAATAACTCTCAGAACATGGGGATCACAGTTAAAGGTTACATGTAAAACCAATGATCCACTAAAAGGGCTAATCAAAGTGTTTATGAGGCCCTCCTCTTCATCCTAATGCAGCTTTTAGATGATGCTAATAGATCACAGGACGGTGCCATCCGACAAAGTAATGGAGCTTTGTCACAGCCTGATGAATTTGGCTCTAGGCCACCCCCATTTCCCTCCCCCATACACACACTTTATTTCCGTCACAACAATGACCTTAATTAATAACGATTAGACTCCCCCAAAACCCAACATGTGCAAATAGAACAATAAACCAAGCTCTTGCTAAATCACCGAAAGCATTTCTGCTAATCATTACTTAACATCCCTCCTTTGTCATTAGCATGCTTTGGTAGTAATGCAAGGGCAGTTAAATACAGGTCAGCCCAGTAGCGGAGTGGCAATCGGAAAGTCAGGACTTTTCCCGGTGGGCTGGTAGTGTTTTGAGGCAGCGAGGGCTGGTCTGATAATAGTTATATATTGCAAGTTCTTAGCAACACCATCCTGTGGCTGCTCCCCACTGGTCAAACTGTGCAGCCTCTGCTCAACCCGTACGGCGGGCTGCAGCAGCATCTTATTTCAATACAAACACAGGCTAATCAGAAAGCACTAATGAAGTGCAGGTCACAGGATTTTCTGAAATATAGGTGGATCAGTGAGCGGCCCCTCCCAAAATGGCAAAGCCCTGGTCGGCCTATGACGCAAAGCCATTTTTTTCATTGTCAGGTTTGGAAGTCTATTGGTAACGTTAACAGACAGTGTGTGAGTGATAATTTGAATGTATTTTGGATTCACTCAATGACAAAACAATATACACTTTAGTGAATTCTAAAGAGTGGAGAGGGGTCATTCTTGTTTTGTAAAGAAATAATCTGTTCTTTGTGTTGCTTAGGTAATGTTGGGTGAAAACTGTTGCTAGTGTTATGGAAGAATGAGTTGATTTCAGATATTTATTGTTTTGGTAGTTTTTGTGCATTTTGGATGTGAAATTAACTGTACTGTAACACGGAAAGTCGGTTATGAGAACTTTGTGAGCAGTGGTCCTCAAACCCTTCCATGGAGGGCCTAGTGTATGCTGGTTTTGGTCTTTCCCTTCTATTAGAGCATAATTAGGACCTAGACTGCCAGGTGAGAGGTGATACTAACCAATTAGTGAGCTACTCCATCAGGCTTGTACAAGGTAAAAGCAAAAACCTGCATACACTAGGCCCTCCATGGAAGGGATTGAGGACCACTGGTGTAGAGTTTTGAAAAAGAGACCTAAATATTGAGAAATGGGTCCTTGCGATTTTAAAAATAATAATAAAAAACTTTCAAACTACAAATAATGCCATTTTCAAGGTCTTCTGAAATGGTTAATATACATTCTTCAAACATAACATTTAACTTATTTGATCAATGTCTCTGTAGTTACCATAGTTGTCTAATTACTGAGGATATTTTGTTTAATAGCATATACAGCCTGTTAGGCCAATACCTGCACAGGGGAATAAACTGTTCAGGAGTTGTTGTTTTAATTAACAGATCAGTAGAAAATAATGTCATTTATTTTTGATTTTATAGATTTGTTTAATTTAATTTATTTCACTTTTTTAATCAGATAAACCAATTGATTACTGATTCTTACTTGCAATGGACATCTAGCCAAGAAAGGACATAACAGTGGCATGACAGTACACTAACAGACAAAAAACAGAATATATACTGTTACGTTTGTCACTTCAATACACTAATATTTCAATGAATGAGAGCGGGTCATAATCAAACATGGACACCTGTTTTAAATTCCTGTTTTACTGGAGGGAATGAGAAATTAAATATAATAATAACAGCTACACCCAGAGTAGTGGAATATTAATGCATTAGCAATAAACATTAAATACAAAATATTTACTGCCAACTTAATAGTTTGTAAACAGTAACATCACCTCTGCTATGGTATATTATAACAAGGTAAGTTTGTCTTTCTTTAATCAACACCTGCCTACTTGATGTAAACTAATAAAAGTATTTTTCTTTTAGTGAAAACCAAAATACTGATATGACCATTCAGTCACTCTGTTATCCTGACTACAATTATGTGATTTAGATTTCCTTGGGGTGTAACATTTAGCCATGTGTTGGTTCAGCTACCACAGGTTCATTCTTTTTATCATGCTGAGGAGACAGATTGATGTTTGCTGTTGTGCAGTTCTGAGAAGACAGAAAAGGCTTGATTTTATCCTGAAACACAGATTTATTCATCAGTATCTTCCAACATACCAGGAAGGTCAACATGAATCCTTTCATAAGAACTGGTTGGCTATGAACAGTGTTGAAGGGGCACTAGGCCCTACGGATATATAATTTATGGCCACATATGTCAAAATATACACAAATTTGCAGTTTTTATATATGTGACATATATTTCCACATTTTACATCCATATCTACATTTACTTATGGTTTAAAGTATAAGTTGTTTTATGTGTTTTTTTGTATTTTTACTTATATTTACATTCCCCCACCCTTAGTATCACACAGTTTTTACATTTTCAAATTTCGTTAAAACCAATGTCAGTCCACTGTTACTGCCAGGCCTACTAAAAACTGTTCCGGTGGTTCTGTCTGTGTGTGTCACGGTTGCCTGTAGTATTCGGTGATAGGAATGAGACAGGCATGAAGGAATGCCAATATCCAAATAATATTTATTCCAACAATACCAACAACTTGTGGAAAGCAATACTGCCGATGGGCGAAACCGAAAGGATACAATGTACTAGAACGTGGAGACACACAGGAAACGTAACGGTAACATTGAACGACAAGGGAAGGCATGAACCACACAAGCTAAATACTGAAACAAATTAGGGCTAACACAAAACACCTGGACACAATAATACAATCACGTCACATAACAGAACAGAAAATATACAATGTATCGAAGGGGCACTGGAGGGAGACAAAACATCACAAAACAATACAACAGAATGCAAACACAAGGGGAGGCCAAAACCTAACACACACAGGGTAGAAACTGGAACATTAATAGTCCACACACAGCCCACACAGGGCTGGACGTTACAGTGCCCCCCCTCAAAGCCCACAACACCGTGGTGGGCAACACAGAAAACCCGTGGGCAGACAGGACAGAGAGGCCGGGGTCAGGCAGAACAGCAGGCCCTGGGAAAGGCAGTTCTGTGGGCCGGGGAAAAGGCAGTTCAGTCTGGGACCCCTTACACGGGCAGGGAGGCTGGGAGCCCTGACATAGGCAGGGAGGCTGGGAGCCCTCACACATAGGCAGGGGGTCTTGGAGCCCTGGTGGCAGGCGGTGTTGGAGCCCAGGCGACATGGGGTCTTGGAGCCATGGCAGCAAGGGGTCTTGGAGCCCTGGCTACAGGGGGTCTTGGAGCCCTGGCGGCAGGGCAGTGGGTCCAGACAGCAGCGGTTGAGCAGGGGGTCCGGATGGCGGCGTCAGTGGCGGGGTCCGGACGGCGGCGTCAGTGGCGGGGGTCTGGATGGTGGCTTAAGCGGCGGGGGTCCGGACGGTGGCGGCTGAGCAGGGTGTCCGGACTCCTCCCTGGAGGCGTCATCGTCACACCCTGGCGGCGGGGGGAGGCGTAGGACCTCCAGGTCAGTGGCCAGGAGGGGCTCAGGTGTGGGTGACGCAGAGCAGGCTGCCGGAGGCTGTGGCTGTGGGAAGACTGCTGCCGGAGGCTGTGTCGGAGAAGTTGGCGAGGCGGCCATCTTGTGGAGAGGCCCGTCGGCCATCTTGTCGAGCGGCCCGTCTTGTCGAGCGGCCATCTTATCGAGTGGCCCGTCGGATATCTTGTTGAGCGGCCCGTCAGCCATATTGTCGAGCGGCCCGTCGGCCATCTTGTCGAGCGGCCCGTCGGCCATCTTGTTGAGCGGCCCGTCGGCCATATTGACGAGCGGCCCATCGGCCATCTTGTCGAGCGGCCCGTCGGCCATCTTGTCGAGCGGCCCGTCGGCCATCTTGTCGAGCGGCCCTTTGGCCATCTTGTGGAGCCCGAACATTGACCGCAGCAGGCGGGTGAACACCTTGTGGTTGTTTAGAACGGGGTGTTCCACCTCCCACAGGGCCTCGGCGAAGCGATGAGCCCCGCCCTCCAGCCAGGAAATAGTGAGGACCACCAGGTCCCTCTCCGATAGGGGCCTGTCCTCACAATTCTGTATTAGACCCCTCACACACAGTGTAGAAACTAGAACATAAACAGTCCACACACAGCCCACACAGGGATGGACGTTACAGTTTAGGTTGTTTCTGTGCTGGTTGTCTAATGTAAACAGGTGGGATGCTGACTGGGATATGGGGTTTATTTTCAGTTTGTGGGTGGAGCATGAGGCCTGACTGTGTGGGGATTTGTTTTTGTTAGTCTTTTTGTTTACTGGCATGATGTTTTATTTTTTCCTCTTCATTTTACATTGTTGGTTTCATGGCTGTGTAGGTTGGGGTCTGTTTTTTGTTTTGGTTTATGGCTTGATCCTCCTCACTTTTTATGGATAACCTGCTTTTTGGTGGGTTCTGTGTGTCTGGCTGGTCCTATATTATGGATCGTGGTGGATCTGGTTGTTCTGGGAGGGATTAAGATGTGGACAATGAGGAGACCGAAGTCCCTAAACTGGAATGGACAACAGTGCTGAGTGGCTGGAAGTGCAGTGATGAGTGGCTGGAATTGTCCAAATAGTGATGAATGGCTGGAAGGGCAGTGATGAGTGGCTGGAAGTGTCCGTGTCGCTGTGTATGATTCAGAGTGTATAAGAGATGTATAATATCTGTGTGTGTGTGTATATATATACACTCACCTAAAGGATTATTAGGAACACCCGTTCAATTTCTCATTAATGCAATTATCTACACATCCAATCACATGGCAGGAGCTTCAATGCATGTAGGGGTGTGGTCCTGGTCAAGACAATCTCCTGAACTCCAAACTGAATGTCAGAATGTGAAAGAAAGGTGATTTAAGCAATTTCAAGCGTGGCATGGTTGTTGGTGCCAGACGGGCCGGTCTGAGTATTTCACAATCTGCTCAGTTACTGGGATTTTCACGCACAACCATTTCTAGGGTTTACAAAGAATGGTGTGAAAAGGGAAAAACATCCAGTATGCGGCAGTCCTGTGGGCAAAAATGCCTTGTTGATTCTAGAGGTCAGAGAAGAATGGGCCGACTGCTTAAAGCTGATAGAAGAGCAACTTTGACTGAAATAACCACTCGTTACAACCGAGGTATGCAGCAAAGCATTTGTGAAACCACAACACGCACAACCTTGAGGCGGATGGGCTACAACAGCAGAAGACCCCACCGGGTACCACTAATCTCCCCTACAAATAGGATAAAGAGGCTACAATTTGCAAGAGCTCACCAAAATTGGACATTTGAAAACTGGAAAAATGTTGCCTGGTCTGATGAGACTCGATTTCTGTTGAGATATTCAGAGGGTATAGTCAGAATTTGGCGTAAACAGAATGAGAACATGGATCCATCATGCCTTGTTACCACTGTGCAGGCTGGTGGTGGTGGTGTAATGGTGTGGGAGATGTTTTCTTGGCACACTTTAGGCCCCTTAGTGCCAACTGGGCATCGTTTAAATGCCACAACCTACCTGAGCATTGTTTCTGACCATGTCCATCCCTTTATGGCCACCATGTACCCATCCTCTGATGGCTACTTCCAGCAGGATAATGCACCATGTCACAAAGCTCGAATAATTTCAAATTGGTTTCTTAAACATGACAATGAGTTCACTGTACTAAATGTCCAGCTCTATTATTGTACCTGTTATGTAGACTGCTGCCTTTATTTTGCAAGTAAGTTTATGTTTATTTCAGAGGTTGAAGGTACTCCTGTATTCTTGTGTTTTGGAGTGTTTAGTGGCCTATTACATGCCATACCTTCTTTTGAATTAATGTAAGTGACTGGGTTTTCGTTCTTGATTCCTTTCCCAGTAAAACTATATACATATATATCAGCAATTTAATCTGTGTGACTCCTCCTTCACAACCAACAAACATGACAATATGTTTATAACTTTTCATGTGACAACACTAAAGAAATTACACTTTGCCACAATGTAAAGTAGTGAGTGTACAGCTTGTATAACTGTAAATTTGCTGTCCCCTCAAAATAACTCAATGCACAGCCATTAAGGTCTAAACCGCTGGCAACAAAAGTGAGTACACCCCTAAGTGAAAATGTCCAAATTAGGCCCAAAGTGTCAATATTTCTATGTGGCCTCCATTATTTTCTAGCACTGTCTTAAACCTCTTGGGCATGGAGTTCATCGGAGCTTCACAGGTTGCCACTGAAGTCCTCTTCCACTCCTCCATGACAACATCACGGAGCTGGTAGATGTTAGGGACCTTACATTTGAGGATGCCCCACAGATGCTCAATAGGTTTAGGTCTGGAGACATGCTTGGCCACTCCATCACCCTTACCCTCAGCTTCTTTAGCAAGACAGTGGTCTTCTTGGAGGTGTGTTTGTGGTCATTATTATGTTGGAATACTGCCCTGTGGCCCAGTCTCCGAAAGGACGTGATTAAGCTCTGCTTCAGTATGTCACAGTACATGTTAGCATTCATAGTTCCCTCAATGAACTGTAGCTCCCCAGAGCCGGCAGCACTCATGCAGGCCCAGACCCAGGGGCGGTGTGTTCATTAAGGCGATATGGGCAATGCACTGCCAAACGGGAAAAGGAGAGTTTTTTTTCTAACCAATTTAATCATGGCAACAGTCATTATCAGTGTTCTATCCTAGACTGTGATCTGCCACTAAATGTCCAATCAGGCTAAAGTGCTTAAAATGGTCCCGCCTCTTTTAGAGCCATTTCATTCATGTAGAAAATGGCCCAAGAATTCTGTCATAGACTCTCATGTAAAATACATTTTATCAAATTTAAGAGCCTTCAATACAATCTCTATGGGTGCGGGAGGGCTTGCAGTTAGGTACATGCTTTCATCATACACAGCAAAATCACCAGTGGTAAATCAACTCTGAGAGTGTTAAAGTAACACTGTCAGTGTCTATATGCTTCCCATTGGCGCTATATAAACACTGAGAGTGTTAATTTAACACTCTCAAACACTCTCAGAGTTGATTTAACACTAGCGATTTTGCTGTGTATGTAAATAAGGAATAGCAACCTACTGTCATTGGTAGTAGCTTCAATAAATTAATATACTACTGTCAAGATGGATAGCGTTTAGTGCAACTTGAGTATCTCTTTGAAAGAAACTTCAATTTAGTCAGCAAACAAATCACGGTAAATTGGCCACGAAACCAATATGACCTTCCAGACATTCTACATATTTCTACTAAGTGAGGGAAGTCCTGCCCCCGAGGATTTTCCAAAAATTGGTATGAATGAAAAACCGGGCTAGCAGGCTGCAATGACTTCTGCTACCCCTGCCTACAGTACTCTACCCTGCATGGCACGGCAGACAGCACTGTAGACAGTGCTTGGACAGCGACTAGTGCAAAGACAACAACTGAAGCTGAGAGATGTTTCACAACTTTGACAGGAGTTAAGACCTTCCTGCAAAATTCAATGGGCCAGGAACGTCTGAAAGCACTGGCCATGCTTTGCATGAAGAGTCCTCAACATGCCTTATTTCAATGAGAAATGCATTGACCACTTTGCTGCATTGAAAGAGTGAAGAGCACAGTTTCAGTACAAATAATGTAGCCTCTCTCTCTCGCTCTTTCTCTCTCAGAATATGGAAGTATATTCAAATTGCTTACTACCAATAACTTGCATCAATGTTTTCTGTAGCCTCTATCAAAAGCTTCTGCTCGCTTGTTGTGAATTATGGTCTGGTGCACATATTTCTAATTCAACCATGAGGCCTTTTTGAAGTAAGTAATTAATGTGTATATCAGAATTCTTTAGTTAAATTTAGCAGCACCTCATCATTCTGGTTTGGTCTTCAATGTGTAAAGCTAGATGCACAGATCAACACTCACTTATTTATTCACTTATTTGGGACAACGTAACTTTGCTTTTATTAAGTAGCACTTTGGTGATATCCATATATACCACTGTGATAACTTGTTTTGCTTTTGTAAGCCAATACTTTTGAGATCAGTTACTAAATGCTTCTGGTATCAAATTATATGCTGCCCATGTCTTTACGATGTTGCTGGACATCTTTAAAAATGTGTCCTGTTTAGTTATTTTACACAACACAACATTAGATTACAGTTTTTTCCGATTGCTAAAACACAAAAAGTGAATGCTCAGACCAAAGCGTCGAAACCGTAACGTTTGCATGCATTTGGTACACTCAGGCACCAAATGAATAAACACAATGTCGGCATGGCACCGTAAACAATTCTGTAACACACGGTGCAAAACATTACACACATCATGCATGTGTTACACACTTTGGCCAATGATGAAACACTCTGCAGTCAGCACGTCCATTCAATAGTTAAAACACACATGACATTAGCAACACTCCCGCACACATCGTAAAACACTTAACCCGTAACTGAACACCAATCAGTCACTATATAATTCAGGTATGAGCACCTGTCATGAGACAATCGTGAATATGGAGGTTGAAGGAGAGAGGAGAACGAAGAAGAGACGGGGAGGGAAGAGGGAGAGGAGATAGAGGAAGAGACTCTGGTAAAAACCAGACATTGGGACTGAAACATCATCGGCCAAAGGGCCATCGAGAATGTCGCCGGGCAGTGCGGGGGCAACATCACCATGTGTGCAGCCCTTAGTGGTCAGGGGGTCCTCCATCACCATTGGGTCCCTACAACACTGCACACATACTGACATTTCTGCATGCACTACATGCCGCGGTCACATAGGACCAACCAGGGCAGCCCATGTTCGTTGTCATCTGGGATAATGTCAGTTTCCACTGCCCCCTTATTTCCCGGTCCTCAACCTGATAGGGGAATTATTGTCGGCATGGCGGTGGAAGGTCTATGACTGCTTACACATGCATGCATGCTACTCCTGCGAGCAATGGAGGAGGCATGCGGAGACATTGAGGTGGCCTCGATCTACGGGGTGGATACGCCACGCCCGGCGATATTCTCCCGTTGCCTGGCAAGGGAGAACATCGCCTGTGATGTGGACGAGGTGACGTGGCCAGACCCCAATCGACGGAGTGTTCCCTGACTTGTAATGGGAGTTGTTTTACTACCTTTACAATGTATCACTGAGGCTTGGTTACGGGAATAAAAATAGTTTAAAACTACAAATGACAGAAGTGTCTTGAGTAAAGTTGACCAGTGTGTTGTGTCTGTTTGACTGTTTATTGTTCATGTGCATGTGTGTTAACTATCGATCTGAAGAGGGCCTTTTGAAGTCAGAATGTTAGGTTTTGATTGCAGAATGGGTCACCTTAGTCATTATCAGAAAAATAGAGCTGCCACTGCCCAGACCAAAAGATTCCCAACACCATGCTTGACTGTAGGCAAGACACACTTGCCTTTGTACTCCTCTCTTGGTTGCCGTCACACATGCTTGACACCATCTAAACCAAATAAGATTATCTTGGTCTCATCAGACCATAGAACATGGTTCCAGGAATCTATGTCCTTAGTCAGCTTGTCTTCAGCAAACTGTTTGCATTTGTTTATCCATCATCTTTAGAAGAGGCTTCCTTCTGAGATGACAGCCATGTAGATCAATTTGATGCAGTGTATTTACTGAGCACTGACAGACTGACCCCCCACCCCTTCAAACTGTGTAGCAATGCAGGAAACACTCACTTGTCCATTTCCCAAAGACATCCTCTGGATATGACGCTGAGGACATGCACTCAATTTCTTTGGTCGACCATGGCGAGGCCTGTTCTGAGTGGATGCTGTCCTGTTAAACCACTGTATGGTCATGGCCACTGTGCTGCAGCTCAGTTTCAGGGTCTTGGCAATATTCTTATAGCCTAGGCCGTCTTTATGTAGAGCAACAATTCTTTTTTCAGATACTCAGAGAGTTCTTTGCCATGAGGTGCCATGTTGAACTTCCAGTGACCAGTATGAGGGAGTGTGAGAGTGATAACACCAACATCCCCATGGCCAGTGATGAATAGAAGATGGCCTTTAGCACTACCTCAGGTCATTAAAAATACCGGGTGATGCCCTATGATTTAACAAATCCTCGGTCTTCCTGTCCTCAGTGGCTGCGCTGTAGCCGCTGTGTACTCCAGGACTGCGCAGCTACCGCTGTTGTCCGGACCCCCAGCTCAGCCACAGCTGTCGTCCGGACCTCCAGCTCAGCCACCGCTGTTGTCCGGACCTCCAGCTCAGCCAACGCTGTTGTCCGGACCTTCAGCTCAGCCACAGCTGCCGTCCGGACCCCCAGCTCAGCCGCCGCTATCGTCCTGACCGCCAGCTCAGCCACAGCTGTCGTCCGGACCCCCAGCTCAGCCACAGCTGTTGTCCGGACCTCCAGCTCAGCCACCGCTGTCGTCCGGACCTTCAGCTCAGCCACCGCTGTTGTCCGGACCTTCAGCTCAGCCACAGCTGTCGTCCGGACCCCCAGCTCAGCCATCGCTGTTGTCCGGACCCCCAGCTCAGCCACAGCTGTCGTCCGGACCCCCAGCTCAGCCGCCGCTATCGTCCAGACCCCCAGCTCAGCCGACCCCCTTCACTGACACCGCCGTCCGGAACCCCCGTCGCTGATGCCGCGGTCTGGACCCCCGTCGCTGACGCCGCCGTCTGGACCCCCGTCGCTGACGCCGCCGTCCGGACCTCCGTCACTGACGCCGCCGTCCGGACCCCCGTCGCTGAAGCCGTGGTCCGGACCCCCGTCTCAGATGCCGCGGTCCGGACCCCCGTCGCTGACACCGCGGTCCGGAACCCCCGTTGCTGATGCCGCGGTCCGGACCCGCGTCGCTAATGCCGCCGTCCGGACCCCCGTCGCTGACGCCGCCTACCGGACCTCCGTCGCTGAAGCCGCCGTCCGGACCCCCGTCGCAGACGCTGCGGTCCGGACCCCCTTTGCTGAAGCCGCCGTCCAGACCCCCGTCGCAGACGCTGCCATCCGGACTCCCGTCGCAGACGCCGCCGTCCGGATCCCCGTCGCAGATGCCGATGTGCGGACCCCTGTCGCCGACGCTGGAAGTACCTGCCACCCTGCCCGTGTCAGGACTTCCAGCCACCCTGCCCGTGTCTGAACACAGCCACCTGGCTGCTTGAACTGCCTTTCCCCTGGCCACCTGAATTGCCTTTTCCCTGGCCGCCTGAACTGCCTTTCCCCTGGCCGCCTGAACTGCCTTTACCCTGGCCTCCTGAACTGCCTTTCCCCTGACCGCCTGACCTGCCTTTCCCCTGGCCGCCTGACCTCCCTTTCCCCTGGCCGCCTGAACTGCCTTTCCCCTGTGTGTTGAGTTTTGACACAATGAGCCAAATTATGCATTTTGTGTGTTAGCAATTGGAAAAAACTGTAACAATTTAAACGATTTTCAATTGATTGCAACAAACAAACTCACGAATTTAAATGTGACTTAATATGAATTCACATGTGAAAATAATTCGCGATTTCGTATTTTTGACCGTCTGAACTTACCGTTTGACACGCATGTGACGGGAGGGCATGAGATGGGAGGCCATGAGACAAGAGGCTCCAGGCTGCAGCCATACCTGACTCCTGATATCCGCACTGTAGAATGTTGCCTTTACACTGAAGTGTAATCAAAAGGTATCACCACACCCCCCTGAGGAGCTGAACAAAATAAAAAACATGGCGGACAATTCCTCTCACTTCAAATTTCAACACCAAATTCCAAAAAGACCATCTAAAAAATTAAAACGATTTTAACATTCACTTACCACAAAAAGATTGTCACTGATGTAGACATGCTAACCAGCCACAGGTTTTAAGTAATCTAATCTTTTTTGTAATAAAGTGTTTTTTCGTGACGAAGCGATAGCTAGCTAGTGGCTGTCATGTCAATACCGGTCAATACCGGTGGCTGGCTCGTTCATAGATATCCATAATAAAGGCTAGATGTCTCGTCAGCACTGCTGGCCAATGGAGGTCGACTAATGCACCTGCCGGCCATCTTGCCACAGACAGCTCGCTTACTCATAACATTGTGTGTTAATGGTGCATGTACTTTGAAATAACCATAACGTGCTCAATTTTCTACCGATTTTCAAACGGTTTGGTTTGTTAAAAATGTCAGAGATGTAGTTATGACACTGCATACTTTTTGAAAAAATTGCATATTATATATAAAGCATCCAGAATAATAGCCACGTTAATAACATTTGTAAGACACTAAACTGTTTGTAAATCCGTCAAGATTTCAGCGAGATTTGAGTATTTGCGATCACTCACATTAGGTACCGTAGAGCCCAACAAGCTTGCCTGTGACAAGATGGACACCGGTGATGACGTTAGAGACTCAGCCATAAGTCATCTAGCCTTTATAATGGATATCTATGGGCTTGTTAGCCTAATGTCTGACCTACCAGTCACATTACACACACTGAGTTTTATGTTTTATTTATATTTTCTGTAAATTGTTGAGGCATATAGCCTACAATTGTTTTCCTACACGTCGTTAGCAAATTGAACGATCTCTCTCCCTCTGTCGTTGAAATCATCCTAATATTAAAAATCGGGCGGGTCACCAGACATTCGGGGTTCAAACAATCCATTGATATATATCCCGGGCTGGAGGGATTGCATGTGTTTAATTACATTTTATGTGTGCTATTACATTATTTGTAACAACATTGCGAATTAAATTAACTGCACTTTTCTGGTGACAAACGCTATGTTCAAGTGCAACGCGACTGAAATGATTCCCGCAATTTGACAGCGCACGACTGTGTCAAGTGAACAGTTTATAAAAAATGTAGGGTTAAACACCGATGTTCTGTGCAAACATTATAATGGATGTCGCAATGAGTTAATTTTTCAAGGTAATGTACAGAAATGTGTCTAAACCACATATGCAAACAAAAAACATAAGCAAACATATTATTTACTAGTAGAAATTAGTTTTCGCATTTACCTATATTCACATGCTTAATTAATTCATTTAGGCTTTTTCATGATTACGTCGATTGGTGCTGGTTTTGCCCAAACTATGCCAATACATTCAGGGGGCACTGGAAGAGATTTATTAAAAAAATCCATATCATCATGTCGTTCTTTGGAAAAGATGATATTCTATGGAATGGAACAGACATTACCCTCGCAGTTTTTCTCTCTCATCAGATCCGAATTGAAAATTGACAGCAGAGAGAAATCTAGAAAGCATCGAATTTTTCGATATGACCATTTATAAATAACGTTGATATTTTGGAAACTGCATTTTCAAGTCGTAGAGTAGTGTAACACTTTTACGCACAGACAGTAATAATCCTTGACACCTCTTATAGGCTACCAGTTGGTCAAATACTTAAGACTAGAATGTAACTGCAGTACAGCAGTTAGCAAAATACTTTAGTATTTGTACTAGCTAAAAACCGGTAATGAATACTAAATTAATAGTTTTATTAATTATAACCTGTTAATGACAGCACCTGCATAATATACATGGAAGTCTGCCCGTATTCATAATGTTTCGTTTCCAGACAAGATTATACAATGTGGCTTTTGATGGATGTATATAAATGTTCAGAAACAAAATTCAAAGAAACGCGCTTGCAATGCAAAACTGCACAGATGTTGGCTTGACTGCGTTAACCATATGTCGTCATTAAAGTAGCTATAGCAGGCTGATTGAATGTTGACAATAAGGTCTGTATCACGTAAACATTTGAATTGCATAAAAAATGCATCACTTAAGCAAACTGGCTAACGAATACAATTTAAATTAAATGAAACTGTACATAAGTGTTCAGACCTTGTTATAAACAATCTAAATTATCAGTTTTATAGGAACTACTTGATTTGTGGCGTACTAACATGGCAACAGTAAAAGGAGTGGTGGGGGGTACGTTAATGTTTCACGATAACCGCACGCCTCGTGACCATTTTCTTTCGCTAAAAATACTAATTAAAACATTAATTTTCACAAATAAAATGTTGGCAACCGTTTCATAAGCACATTAACACACTCCAGACTGTGCGTTGCCAGGGAATAACCGCACACCTCCGGGTTTCAGCCTCGTGGGTTTCTACATAGCTGAGGTGTGCGGTTATTCCCTGGCAACGCACAGTCTGTCGTGTGTTAATGCTTACTTACAATGTAACATAAAACAAACTATAGAAATCTTATAGCACTATTAGATCTGGCAATATTATTGCCTAAACCACAGTAAAACATTACAGGGCAAAATGCTGTTCCTGAATATGCTAACGAGACAGCTCCTCTATTTAATGTTTAAGCCATGTATACACTACATGATTTTAGCAACAATATACGGTAGCTGTCCCAGACACATTTTTTATGGTCTGCAACAAAACTCCCAGATCCATGCCAAATCAATGTTCGCTGCCGTCAATGAAGTATGAGAAGTTCGGAGACGCTTCTTTGCTAGTCTCACGAACCAGTATCACATGAACGCATTCCCATAACCCTGTCTCAATCACCAGAATACTAAACACCTGTACACCCTCCTGATAGTATTTAAGTTACTTGCTTCCATTCACTCTTCGTGAGGTATTGTTTGTGTTTGATCACCGTACACGTTTATCTTGGACATTCTACTCTGGCCTGGCCTGTTTTGATTCCTGTATTGAGACTTTGAGTTTGGATTATCCTGTTGTACTTTTACATTAATACTGCCTTCTGTGTACCAACTCTAGCCTGTCCCTTGTCTACGTTTGAGCCTGTCTCTCTATCTGCTGAAGGTGACCTGTGTATGAAACTCTGCCTGTCCTGAGAATCTGATAAGTGTATCTACCCCTTGCCTGAGATGTGTGATGAACCCTGTCCGACTCGACTACCAGAGTAGTGTACCTGAACCTGTGTTCCTCCTAGGCATTTCTGCTACTAAAACTTCTTCTGAAATCTTCACAAATAAATATATTATAAAGTATTGGAACCTTGTTTTGACCCGATCACTACACAGTCTACTCAACGAGCGAGTGCATGAGGAAGAGAAAGAGAGATTGATTAATGTTGATGTTTTTTATCTAGCCCAGAGAACCGTGCATTAAAAGTCTGAATTAATTACAAAAGCAACTGCGGTTCCCTTATCATTTTTAATGGATTATGTCTATGATGGAGAGAGAGGGAGACCCAGGCAGGTTGATGGTAGTTGGTTGTCTGTTGTTTTTAATGAACTGGTGTTAGCTTCTCGATTTATATACTTGGACATATATATGGAGATAGCACAACTTCAGGAGATCAAAATCAATACTGTGCTCTTTCTCGCGGCACAGAATGCGAAAAGGTTATCTACCTGGCAATACGCAAACACTCTGACATAGTCTACTTACAACTCATATAGTGGAGAGGACACAAATCAGCATAGTCCAGGCAGTATACATGTCCGGAAGAACACAAACACAATATCCATATCTACAGATTATCAATGAACCACACCACTCTCTGCTCTGCTGAGCACTATATAGGGTTGACCGAGAGACCAGTCTAATTAGTAACTGCTTCCAGCCGGTCTGCTCAATCAACACGATCAGGCAACAGCAGAACAGGGAGTGGCGCACACCCAACCATATTACACACACAATATAATCATGACCATTTAACCATAAATCAAAACTACAGTACATGCACCCTGGAATATATAATTAACTAACACAAATACATTTATTACAAAGGAGTCCATCTCTCAGTTCATGTTAACGCCAGCCCTCACTTGGCTGGTTGTTACAGTTCCCCACCCCAGGGACTCACCCCCAGGTGAGGCGTAAAAAAGTAAAAAAGAGTGCCCCAACCCAGTAGAGAAAAAAGGGAGGGCGGGTGGGCAGAAACAATACCCCCGACAGTACCTGAGAGTGCCCCCACCAGCTCACCCGAAGGTGGAGGTTCCGCAGGAGGGCGTAGCAGCCAGGGTAGCCCCCCTGACTCAGCTGCTGATGTCCACTATGGAGGTAGGACAACTATTCCCAACACTAGTGGTGAGGTGGCCACAGCTTCCCCGGTGGCGAGACGGCACACGGCTCTTCCTGTGGCAAGGCGGCCCAAGGCTCCCCTGGTGGGAATACGGCCCATGGCTCTTCTGGTGGTGAGGCAGCCCACGGCTCTTCTGGTGGTGAGGCCCCCCAATGCTCTTCCGGTGGCGAGGCAGCCCACAGCTCTTCCGGTGACGGTGTTGCCTCCTTCACCCTTTGTATGGCAGCCCTTGCTTCGAGTGTAGCCACGTCAGCCGCCAGGAGTACAGCTCTCACTGCCTGGGCCAGCGGTTGCTCCCTCTCCAGCCCCATTCCGTGTCACAGGCAGTGCTCTGGGTCTCCGGAATACTGAGAGGGGCTCTTTGGCCTTCTTTATGTTTTGTGTTTCACTGTATATCTAGGTTACTTTGTGCTACCTTTACGCACACAGGTGCTAGGCAATCCCTGTGATTAAATTTGTCCCCTGATGGGTTTATAAGCGTCCTCTGTTATTACTCTGTGTCGAATATTGCTTGCTGTTACCTGTTGTAAAGATTACCTATTTCTGGGACCATATTGCTGTCTATGCATCAGTGTGGGAATATTAAATATGCTGACCTACATCTGCCTCTTGCTCATATATATACACAACCATGACAGAATATTAAAACTTTATGCAGCCAGCAGAAAAGGATGGTTTTTCCGACGCTCTAGGGTCATCTAACAACACCACAACCAGCTCGCCAACTTGGAGGCTGCCATGGACGAGGTGCTCAAACGGCTATGGCGTTTGGATACCCAGGAGACCCCGCCACCACTCTGTCAGCGATATGAGCCCTCACCTCCCCCTGCCATGGGTGGCCTTGACATGGCCCTGTTGGAGTGCTATAACTGGGACCTCGATAAGTGCCGCAGCTTCTTGCTACAATGTGAGTTATATTTTGCCCACAGGGCTGGAGGAGGGGTCACTGATCATACGCATATTTCCACAATGACCTCGCTACTGACAGGGAAGGCTCTGGAGTGGGCTACCACACTCTGGGAAGGACAGGATAAGGAGACAGAGGATTACAATAGCTTCACTGCCTTGTTTAGGGCTGTCTTTGACCACCCCCCAGCTGGCAAGGAAAGGGGGGACCGGCTGCTGCGCATTAAGCAGACGACTCGAACTGTGGCGGACTACACACTGGAGTTTCGAACCCTGACGTCAGTTAATGGGTGGAACGAGGTAGCCCTCCTCTCGTTGTTCTGTGAGGGAGTGAGTTAGAAGGTGAAGGTGGAGATGGCCTGCAGGGATGACCAAGCTACGCTGGACCAGCTGATACATATGGCTGTCAGGCTGGACAGGCTGCTGAGTGCCAGGCGTAAACCGGTCTTACACAACACCGCACCTGCTGGGTACCTGGAAAGGAAGGAGGCTATAGAGATGGACTCCACATGCCTTTCTTCGCTCAGAAGCGGGCTCTGTTTGTACTGCGGAGAGGAGGGGCATGTCATAGCCCACTGTCCTAACAACCAGGGGTCGCTGCGCCGACAAGAATGATCACCTCCATCTGGGACTAAGGTAGGACTGATTGTTTCTAGCCTGTCCATTTCCCATAAGATTATGAGTGTTGATACCACATTGAATGAATACCCTAAACTGAAGCCATGGAGAGGTATGTACAGGAGAGCCTTGCTCAAGGGCACATCAGACCTTCTACCTCTCCTGTCTCCTCCAGCTTCATCTTTGTCAAGAAGGATGGAGGGCTCCGGCCCTGTGTGGACTATCGTGCCCTCAATAGCGTCACCGTAAAGTTCAGGTACCCTCTCCCTATAATACATGCTGCAGTGGAAATAATAAATGGCACTAAATGTTTCACAAAACTGGATATGTGCAGCACTTGGATTTGTGCAGCACCTGTGTTATGGTTCTATAAAAGAGCATACAAAACGTATTCTAGCCTCCATTAGGTTCGTCTGACCACAATACCATCCATCTCACCCCTGTGTACAAGTCAATGCTCAAGAGGGAGAAGGTGAAGACAAAAGAAGTGAAGGTCTTGAATGAAGATGCTGTTTCTAAATTACAGGGATGTTTTGATTGTACTGATTGGACTGTGTTTGAGGACATTGTTGAAGATATTGATGAACTCACTGACACTGTATGCAGTTATATAACATTTTGTGAGGATAATGTTATTCCTAAAAAGCATGTTAAGGTGTACCCCAAAAACAAGCCATGGGTCACTAAATCTCTGAAAAATGCCTTAAACAGAAAACAAAAGGCCTGAGAGGTCAGACTACAAATTAAGAGGGCCAAGTTACAATATAAAAACAAGCTAGAGGAAAATTTAAGCAGCAACAATTTGAAGGCAGCGTGGCACGGAATGAGGAAAATAACAGGCCAGCATAATAATACTGAAAACAAGCCAGTTAGTATTGCAGGCTATGATAGCAACACAGATTTAGCTGAAGCTCTCAATTCCTTTTACTTAAGATTCGATACTTGTGACTTCACACAGCAACTTGCCAGACTTTTATTTATGGATTTTTCATCAGCTTTTAATACTATCCTGCCACATATTTTAGCTTGGAAACTGCGTACCTATTTTAATCTTGATGTAAATTTGGTCTGCTGGATTGTAGATTTTTTAACATTTAGATCTCAGAGGGTTAGAATGAATGGCTCCTTGTCAGAACGGCGCTCCTCTTCCACTGGCTCTCCTCAGGAATGTGTCCTGTCCTCATTGCTTTACATTCTTTACACCAATGACTGTACAAGCCAGCATGGGGACAGGCACATTCTGAAGTATGCTGATGACACAGTTATCATTAGCCTGCTCCATAAAGATGAATCTGGGCATGGGCCAGTGGTGGATGAGTTTGTCCAATGGTGTGATGAGGCTTCTCCAATTAAATGCCACAAAAACCAAAGATATGGTAATTGATTTTAGGAGGACATTCCTCACACCATCTGAGACTCTTATTAAGGGAACTGGAATTGAGTTTGTTGAACAAAATAAATATTTGGAAACCGTCATAGATAAAAACCTGAAGTTTGATGTAAATTGTGATGCAACGTCTGTACTTCCTTAGGAAGTTAAACACTTTTAATGTAGATAGGAAAATTATGTTTTTATTTTACAAGACCTTGTAGAATCCGTTCTTACTTTTGCCATGATAGCTTGGTACGGTAACCTGAACATTAGAGACAAAAACCACCTCAGCCATATTGTAAAGGTGGCTGGCAAGGTGATAGGTCTCCCACAGCGCCCCTTGATGGTAATTTTTGATGAGCAAGTACTTTGCAAGGCCCGGTCCATACTACACTGCACAAACCACCCCCTTTACTCTGAGTTCGTAACACTCCCCTCAGGTCGTAGATTTAGAGTACCCCGGTCCAAAAGTAATAGGAGAAAAAACTCCTTTGTTTCATGTGCAATAACTCAGCTTAATTTGCACATGTAATGTAGTACCTTTTGGAACTCATGTTTTGTATTGTTGTCTTCTGTCCACAAGAGGCCGCTGTTTCCGCTCCACGGCCACAAGAGGCCGCTGTTTCCGCTCAAGCCTCCCGGCCACTAGAGACCGCTGTTTCCGCTCCAACCTCCCGGCCACCAGAGGCCGCTGTTTCCGCTCAAGCCTCTCGGCCACCAGAGGTTGCTCAAGCCTCCCGGCCACCAGAGGCCGCTGTTTCCACTCAAGCCTCCCGGCCACCAGAGGCCGCTACACCACCATCGGCCGAGCCTGAGCCTTGCCTTGTCCCCGAGCCTGAGCCTTGCCTTGTCCCCGAGCCTGAGCCTTGCCTTGTCCCCAAGCCTGAGCCTTGCCTTGTCCCCGAGCCTGTGCCTTGCCTTGTCCCCGCGCCT
>JACXGM010010194.1:0-26583 GCA_016801145.1 Umbra pygmaea | reverse complement strand
GTTAGAATTTGTCACGTTACAGAGCCAGACAAGACTTTGCGTACGGCCCGCACATTCTCACGCCTGCTCAAAAGTTTCCGTGACGGACCGCATATTCTCACGTCAAGTAATTTTTTATACATCACACCGTGTGCTTGGAAACCAGCGTACGCAAGCTTTTCGTGCGTACGCAACGTTTATACATGAGGCCCCTGGACTTGTAGTTTGGTTCAACTTGAACCTGGGGGCGCTGTTGAGTAAGTTTGAGTGGTGAAGGTAGCACATGAAGATTTATGAAACACTCAGACTTGTTCACATTTGCACTGCTCAGAAGACAACATATGAGTGGCGCACAGGTTAGGATGTCTTAGGTAGCCTATTATAGGCCTATTATAATTTAGGTTTTCAAAAGAAATTTTGTTGGCTATTGTTGACCCATTGTGCAAGAGCTACAATAAAATACAGAAATAAAAGCAGAGAGAGCAATTATGGTGTACCCCAAAAAGAAGTTAGTACTACTTTACTGAGCACATTTAATCTCTTCTTCTTACTGGTTAATGACAACAAAGACAGGTCAATGCTGAAATATGTTTAATGACATTTGTATTAAACATCTGGCTGCATATGTACTAATAGACTACTTTATCTGTGTACTTGTTTTAGACTCATTGAGTAACAAGGGTAAATGTTTGATGTTTACTGTCAAAGTATTTGGATATGTTAAGTCTTAAAATTAAATAATGGTCCTTTGACAAGAAATAGTCAATATTTAAAGAAGAATTTTACAATCTGAGAATCTTTTTTATTCATGACACCTCCAGTGAAGTTTTGAGCCCACCAAAATGATCTTGTCATTCAACTAATCTGATATCAAACAAACATCACCAGTTTGCCAATGAATTAAAGTGGGTGTGCATAGCCTTTCAAAACAAGTGTACGTCTAATTTATTTCCATAGCTCTGCTGTCTGTACTAATAGAATTGCTTGAGATCTCACACTTGAGAGATGATGCGGATATTTGATCAATCAGGAGGGTGATAATTAAAAACTTAGCATGATGATAATTTGATGTGATAATACTATAATCACACAGTACTTGAGAAACCTGCAGGGTGTTGAGCGCTTTTGAAAGTGCAGTAGATTTTTTGTGTGAAGTCGCTCTTCTGCCTACACACAAGATCTAGGAAAATTTCCTCTTTTTGACTCGACTAAAGCATTTCCATTTTGTTTTCCAAGCGTTCTCTCTATACTTTATGTTGTTGTGGTGCAAAATCTTTCTAACAATCCAATTCTCCTGTGGTTGCTTGAAAACTTAGACACTACCAACAGTCCCTCTGAAACTGTTGAAAGAAACCTTTCAATACATCATTACAGAGATGAGGTCTGTTGAGAGAAGATGCCAAGCCACAGCGACTTCTAAAACCAACAATATCTTTGAACTATTTGTCCAACAAGAACTCAACAGCTCTCAACAGATAAAAAAAACATAATGTTGATCGTTTATTGACGGACAGTTTTATTTTTTTGGGGGGGTTGGTTTAAAATCAATCACATGCTTCCAACAAGCACCAAACTACCAATTTAAGTATAAAGCTTGGTAGATGCGTGGAGGGTTACACATTTGTAAACTATACTACTGCAATTAAAATCCCTGGAGAGTGATGTGACAATGTACTCATGTCCAACTACCCACCTGTCCACCCTGGGCAGCAATGTACCAATTTGGGTCAATCAATGCTGAGCCTCTGCTGCTATTAGGATACAAACCCTGGCCACCATGACGCAGTTGTGGGGGGATGTTTAATAAACCAGGAAGAGATTTTATCTTCCTTATCCTGGATGGAAAATACATTACCATAAAACAGTTTATGTGTGGTCTAATGACTGCGGCTAGTGTTTCAGTGTGTCAACTTACTCACCTTTTCTGTTGGGAGGTCATTCAGTGTGCCTTTTAGATCAGTCAGTCACATCAGCGAGCACAGTTAGAAAACCTTCAAATAAATGAGAGCAATTCTGTTGTGTGTCTGCTCGTCTCTCGTTACGCCTCATCGTGTTTTTGCGATCACTCTCCTTTTGGTCCCTAATGTTAAAAGTCTGCACATTCATTCCCCCATAGCCTGATGTTCAATCTGTTTCAGCAGATGTCTGCTTTGAGACCTGACCAGTGATTTTTACCTTCAGCTTTCTAATAGTTGTCCTTCTGAATCTGCATGTGTTTATCTGTGTCTGTATTTCATGATTTGTTTTAGAAATCTGTACATTGTTTTCATGTTAACTCATGTTCTGAGATTTATGTTATGTTGTACATACACAAATAAACATAATAAATTAACGCATATGAATAAATACAGATGTAAATTTCCTTCATATTTCCTAGACTACAAACATGAATACAAAACAGGTGAGCTATGTCTGGCTTTGTTAGCAGTCAGGGTTATTTTAAAGTCCCTCCCATAGCGCTAATGTGGGATTGATTCAAGTGTCATGGTTTCGATAAGAATTGGTCCATATTTGGTATTCTTAAATTGAAACCTTGCCTCCAATATACGTAAATACCGTAGCTAACATCTACACAATTTACCTACATTTTAGAATCCAACACCAGAAGTTAACAGCTGGAGCACCCTCCAGCAATTGGCACCAGAGCCTGTGCTGCAAACACTGGGGGATCGGTCAAGCAATGTTCCTGACTGAATTACTCCAGGCCCATTTGATTCACTGTGATTTGCTCTGAAGCTCCATAACCCAAGGATATGTGATTTCATAGATACAGGCACCAGTACAAAGACAGAAGAACAAAGCATCTATGTGTGTTCTGGTCACAATTGCATGGTCGACTCCCATTGCCACCTGGTGAAGGAATCAGGTTAAGATTTAACCATACAAATCATAAGTATGAAG
The DNA here is from genome assembly GCA_016801145.1 of Umbra pygmaea. Classification (NCBI taxonomy): domain Eukaryota; kingdom Metazoa; phylum Chordata; class Actinopteri; order Esociformes; family Umbridae; genus Umbra; species Umbra pygmaea. The sequence goes on along the minus strand of JACXGM010010194.1, from coordinate 23,703 downwards.
TCATTGTGATGAAAAGGTAAACATGTTTTGTGTTCACATTAGGGCTTCCCCAATTAATCACACAACATTGACATGTGCATACTAAATCAGTTTTATAGTTTAGTTCACACTTTTCTTCCTCTGCTTCACACCGAGCAGAGCACTTCCATGCTGTGAACTACAAGTTTCGATGACGTTCTTTTAGGACAAACAGTCAACTGTTCCAAACAAGAACTACACTTCTTGACAATCTATGATTCCAACAGTTCACCCAAGTCTTTAGATCTGTTTTTCACAGAAACCACAATTGTATTATTATGTAGGAAGAAAATTAAATAGATTTTTTATTCACATAAATTATAGCTCTATTTCACATAGATACTAAAGCCTGAGATAGGCAGTTTCCCCTGTTACATGTGTTAAGCACTTCTAAATATTATAGTTCTAATTCACACATTTAAAAATATGTATTTTGTATTTTAAATTAATACCTTGATCTTTCAGTATTTTATTAGACTTTACCCACCTCTGGATGTAGATACAGTATATGTGGTGCTTTTGAGGTAGGTACGATATTGCACTTTTAATGTTTATGAAGTTAAACCTACACTTCATTAATTGTAAATGTTTGCTCATGCAGTGTGAAAGTAGCGTCTGCAAGTTATAGCTCCAGATGCTATTATATATATATATATACATATATGTGTGCAGTAAAAAAAACAAAAATTATATATATATATATATCCCTATGACAAGTACACATATTGTAGCTATGCTATAAGACAACACTGTATAATTTAAAAAGTTCAGTTTGGTGTTGATTGAATTATGACAGCGATGCAGATTTCTCTTCTGTCCTATTCTCCTATTCAATGGGTTTCAGTAAAAAAAAACACTAAAAGAGCCCAATTTAGTAATTATACGACACATTACAAAAGTAAGTGATGTAATGCTTGGGCTTAAATCAACACCATTGTCTAAATATTATACTGCTATTTAAACATGGCAATATTAAACCGAGAGTTAGGTCTGTTATTCATGGTATACTGAGATAGTCATGGTTCCCAGGGACTCCTCACCCCGACTGTTGTGAGCTACAAGCTTAAATAAACAAAGAGGATATTTTCATCTTGTTTTTTCCTCCACTGACTATATTTACATTCCACCTCTGTCATATCATAGCTGACTCATTACATTCAGTGTGGATCCAGCTGTTGTAAGTGTAATTAATGCACCGTCCTCCAAGACCCCTTACAACCTGTCCCGAAGGATAGCTGGATGACTTGAAGGACTGCTTCAGGCCCAGAACCACCCTCTGAATCCTAAACAACCAGCAGCATGTCTCTCATCGGCTGGAAGAAAAACATAAAAGGTTTTATAGACCAAGAAGTAGGCCTGAAGATATTATCCATTCCAGAACTGTCCCTTGCAACATGGATTACAAAAAAAGAGACAGAGGAAGAGAGAAACAGAGTGCAGCCCCACACACTGCCCCCCCGCCAAGTTATTCCACAGTAATTCTTGAAACAAACCCCCCAAGTGGTCCCAGCGGCTCCATCACCGCTTGACATGCCTGCTGTACCCGTCTTCTGCTCTGCTGCAAGTGTTGAGGATATGAGGGTGGGCATCTTGGGACCCCTGACAACCCGCCGCCCCCCAGCAGAGCAGTCAAGTCGAAGGACTGAGTCAAGCTGAAGAATGCCACAGACATATTGAGCAAATAATTTATGGCAGATACAGCTTTCATTTGAAATGAAGAGGAGAAAAGTGAAGAGGGAACCTCCCTGTGTATAGGTATCTCATTAAAATACAGGTTTCCATGGCTGTCTAAAATGTTCCGACATGACATTTTCTATTTGGCTTCTGCTTATACATAAATTCAAATCCTGCAGAAATATTGATTTTATATCTCTTGTAGCTGGCTTGAAAACACTCCCTAAGCCCTTTACCTAGTACCCTGCAGTGATACTCAGTCAATAATCCTGTTGATATTTAATGTCTCATCAAATTAGGATAGCACTGGCATTATGTATTGATATCTTCAGGATTATATTGACTTTGTTTATATTCTCAAGTGTATTGTCTAGTTAATGGTTTTGTTTAAATAATGTAAAAGTTTTGTTGGCCTGTAAATTATTTTTCAATAAATGCTGAACCTCAACAAGACTTACTGTCACCATAATGTAATCTAATAGGGATCCAATCCCCACCTCACCAAAACACTTCTGACCCTGTGCTAACATACAATTATTTCATTTTGCTTGAATAAACATAACACTTCACTGTATTTGCTTATAGCAGCATGTTTACTTGTTCTTCAGGGAGCTCATACCTAGAGATTTTGTCAGGTCTAATTTCAGTTTTTAATAAACAATGCTTTCTTGTCGGCTACTGCCAATGATCTTTAGTGCATGCACTCTGAAACCACATAGTCTCCAACACAAACAAACTAAAATCCATCTGCTCGTGCACACATACACACCAGTTGATCAAGCCTAATAGGGTTCAGTAATGAGTGTTTGTAGGGGGCCTGTCTGCACATTGCATCTCTTTAAGCAGATCTGCCCTAGCATGCCTTTCTGTTTGACAGTTTAACAGTGCAGAAAAAACACGATACAAAACAGTGTATGGCCCAAATTAGGCCAGTAACCGTGAACACAATTAGAGCTACTTTCCAACAATACTGACAGTAATTAGGCCACCGATTAATAATAATTTCAGAGTTCAACTTTTAGCTGGTAGCTTAGACATACAGTAATTATTTTACAATGTTAAAACCCAATAGAGTTTTCCTGAAAAAAGTTGGTCACAATAAGATTAAATGATAATAACCAACATTTCCTGGCATAGGGCACTCTCATTTAAATGGAATACTAAACAGGTGTCTTGACTCCCATTGATCTTTATTGGAGTACAGTTGTTAACCCTGATGTCCTAGCTATATTCTAAGCTGGTCCTAACACAATTATAGTCATTATAGTATATTATTTTACTCTACTATTTATAAATTGCAAAGTACTATAAGGTATGCAATTACTAAGTGGCTGTGGATAGGTGTCAACTAAATGCAATTAACAATGTCTAATGTAGTAAAAACAAAAGATTTTCCCCGTTCATCTGTCTGTGCGAACACATTTATACACACATTCTACAAAAAGTTTAACTCTGATGATGGCAGTTTAAATGTGCAACAACACCTCTAGAAAAATAATGTCCAACCCCTGTGTGAAAATACAAACTGAATTCAGGGAACACTTGACTGCATATGGTGCAGCAAACTGGGCCTGAAGCTTGTGCACCCCTCAGTAGACGTGACAGGTGAAAGGTGCAACTTTTTTGCCAATGACGACTCTGTATTTCAAAAGTTTACAATTTGATTTCATGCACAACAGAAATAACACAGGCTCCAAAAAATATAAATAATAATTTCCTCCTTACTGTCTTAAAGAGCATTAATATTTTATTCACATTCTCTCAATTTCCATATCTAAGCCATCCACTGATCTGAATATTTATGAGATACAGCTAAAGGTGGCTGCACATTGTCTGAGATTCCCCCCCTTGTTACATTTCTATGTAAAATGATGGTAACTGCATTAGCAATATTGGGTTACTAGCCCAAGTTATTCTTAATTTATGAGTTCATTGAAAATGTGCCCTCCGGAAAACTATGTCATGTTAGCTACATTGTTATGCTTTGAGTGCTTCTAAATTCTGCAGCAGCGAGCAATTAAATGCTAGAATGAATCAAAGTACCACCAGGCATTTTAATATAACAGTATGCAGATGTTATAAAAAACGTGACACTTGAGATGTAACTATACTAGTCTACCTTGAATTCACAGGTTGATTATTTGTTTCTAACATGGGCTCTCTCATAGTGCATAACTATTTACGGTAGTACCACAATCAAGTTATGACAGGTACAGGGTAATATTAGGGTTAGGTTTATGGACAGCCACACTATTTCACCCTGAATTAAAAATTAACAGCACTTGTCATAATAATACTTAACATAATTCTATTATATGATATTGTTGTTTTTCCTGAGATTTATGTTCAGTGATTTCAAAAATGAAAAAAATGTATAAAAAAGTAAAATAGAGCCCAAAAAAAGGATATTTATAAACTTCATTCAAAAATGAGTTACTTTGAATGTAAATGACTGTTCTGTATTTAGAGCAACATGGTTGTGCATTCGATTAATCACCATTCAAACCTTTCACATTTTGACCATCCCTGGTGGCTCAGAATTAGATTAAAAAAACTGGTACAGCTACAGCCCTGGATGGATGGGTTGGTAGACAGACATGGGTACCTTATCTCTCTAGTGGCTCCTTGTGTGCAGTTCGGGAGCCTGTATTTTTACTAGTGGTTGTACAGTTCACAAATCTGTGTAACCTACCAAGCATGTACAGTTGTGCTCAAAAGTTTGCACACCCCAGGAGAATTGGTAATATATGTGCCATTTTCATATTTTCAAACCATGGGATTCCTATTCAACTGTAGGTCATAACAGAACGTCACAATCAATGATCATTATAAAAAACATGGCAACAAAGAAAATAATGACATTACCCTTGTTCAAAATATCTGCGTACCCTCAGTTCTCAATATAGTGTATTGCCCCATTTAGCATCAATGACAGCGTGCAGCAGTTTGGGATAGTTGTCTATCAGGGCCCGAATTCTTGCAGGTGGTATAGCTGCCCATTCGTCTTTGCAAAATGCCTCCAGGTCATGCAAAGTCTTTGGTCGTTCATCACGAACTGCACGTTTGTGATCTCTCCAGTGGCTCGATGATATTAAAGCGTAACTCTCACCTAAATGCAACCTAAGGTCCTTTTTTGAATGTACTCGAGTCAAACTTTTGTTTAAAAGCATAATAAGGACAAAAACGCCACATTTAAGATTTTCCTTATTTTTGGTTTCAGTCAAATCGCCTTTTAAACAAGAGTGATAGGGGCAGTACTGTGATAGCATCAAAATTGCTATTTTTAAAACACTCAGAAGTCTTGACACAACATGAAACTTTGCTCGAAATATCACCAGGGTCTGTACACATAATCTTGAGCATTTAGAACATTGTTTGTGTACACAGAGTTTACTAAAATGAAAGGTTTTGTACAACTCTGTGTACACAAACAATGTTCTCAATGCTCGAGTTCATGTGTACAGACCTTGGTGATACTTTGAGCAAAGTTTCATGTTGTGTCGAGCCTTCTTAGTGTTTTAAAAATAGCGATTTTTATGCTATCATAGTATAAAATATATAGCTTTTAAATGAAAGTTTGACTTGAGTACATTCAAAAAAAGACCATAGGTTGCATTTTGGCAAGAGTTATGATATAAGGTCAGGAGACTGCAAAGGCCACTCCAGAACCTTCACCTTTTTCTGCTGTAACCACACCACGCTTATGGTCATTATCGTGTTGGAAAGTCCAAGAGTGTCCCCCAAGCGCAGAATGCAAATTGTCTGCCAGTATTGTTCAATAACATGGTGCATTCATCTTGCCATCAATTTTCACAATGTTCCCCATGCCTTTAGAGCTGACCCCCCCCCCCCCCCAAAACATCAGTGAGTCACCACCATGCTTCATAGTGGGTTTTTTATTCTTTTCACTATAGGCTTTGTTGACCCCTCTCCAAACATAGCGCTTATGGTTGTGCCCATCTCAATTTTGGTCTCATCACTCCAAATTATAGTGTGCCAGAAGCTGTGAGGCATCAAGGTGTTGTCTGGCATATTGTAACACTGTCGCAGTAATGTTTCTTTCTGGCAACTTGACCATGCCACTTATTATACTCAGGTATTGTCATATTGTGCTCTTTGAAACAATTACCTCTGGTAACACTTTATTTTGAGAGTCCAAAAAGTGTATCTGTAGAACATTTTAACAAACTATCACTAACTCTAATCCTAACCTTAACCATTCCCCTACAGTTAACCCTAACCTTAACCAATATCCTAAAACATATTCTAAACTTACCCATAACCTTAAACTACACAATTAGTTGCTTATCAACAGATAGTTTGTTGATGATATGACTATCAACAAACTATCTGTACAGCACCTACAGATGGAATTTCGGACTCTCCAAATAAAGTGTAACCCTACACCTTTTCCAGAGCAGCCAGTATGTCTCCTGAGGTAACCTCAGGAGACATACTGGCTGCTCTGGAAAAAGGTGTTTCCTGAGGTTACCTGTGGGTTATTCTTTGTATCCCGAAAAATTCTTCTGGCAGTTTTGGCTAAAATATTTATTGGTCTACCTCAGTGGTTCCTAAACCTCTCCTGGGGACCCCCAGCCATCTCACAGTTTTGTTGTAGCCCATAACAAGCTCACCTGATTCAAGCAAGTAAGGGCTAGTTGATTAGTTGACAAGTTGACTCAGGTGTTCCAGCTCTGGGACACATCTAATACATGTCATGACTGGGGGTCCCCAGGAGAGGTTTGGGAACCACTGGTCGGAACTTGGCTTTGCTTCAAGAGATCCCCGAATCTTCCGCTTCTTAATAAGCGATTGAACAGTACTGACTTGCATTTGCAAGGCTTTGGGTACTTTTATATCCTTTTCCAACTTTATGCAGTTCCAATACCTTATTATGCAGGTCTTTTGACAGTTCTTTTCTGCTCATTATTGCTCAGAATGTATCATGATCAGTGTATCCACATGAGAGCTACCAAACCTTGCGTGTCTGTAACAAGGCCAAACATTCAAGGGTATGTAAACTTTTGATCAAGGCCATTTGGCTGATTTCTGTTATCGGTGTGGTCTACAAGAAACAGGGATGTGATTGGCAAAGGTCAAAAAAGCAGGAAAATATATGTAGCGTGGAGTGACCCCCCCCCCCGGGTTCAAGTAGTGTATTGTACTGTATGCATTTACATGCAGGGCTGGCACTAGAAAAGGGCCGTAAAGGAAGTATTTTTGGCCCAAATACTAGGGGGTCCGCGGGCATGCTCCCCTGAAGAAAATATTGAAAAATAACCCCTTAAATGATGACATCTGATGACTTTTATATGAAATATGTTTTGGATGATATGGGGTGCAAGGTTTACGGAGGTGAACAGCTGGACAAACGTGAAATGACAAGGTGTTAACTAAACAATTTAGTAGGTCAAACTGGATGTGATCCCGATGCGAAGCCAAAACAAGAAAAAATCTACTTTATATATAAATGGTTTATTTTTAAATCAATTTGTTGGCCTTTACCGTTTCATGGCTTCTGCTGATAAGCAAATCGTTTGCCACACACACTGACCTTGAATCAAACATTCTTCAGAAAGCAGCTGATCAGCCCAACTGCTTTCACTTTCAATGAAATCCACAAGTGAACGGACTAGGATACTTGTGGGGTGATGCGAATGAAAGATGTGAATTAGAAGCACGAAACCCGTCGGCACTGTCAGAGGCCTTTTATACAGGCAATGGACTGTGTTATACAGAAATATACCTCTGACCAACCCTCCCCCTTAAAAGAAAACTCAGCAGATTTAAAAAAAATTGCGTGGGTCTGATTTTCAGTTTGGAAAGTCCGGAATTCCAGATTAATCCGGAAGAATCATGTCCCTGAAACAACTGTGATAATTAATGGCTTCATATGATCACTATCCTGCATTACAATGAGTCTGCCAGTGTATGCAAATTTATAAGCACAGCTGTATCATCTTAAGCCCTCATACTCAACCATGACCCTTGAACCCAGATCCACTCCATATTTTCATCACAACCCTCTAATCAAGCATTTATTTAGACCTGGGACACCAGGTGGGTGCAATTAGTGAGGTAGAACAGAAAACCGGCAGGCTCCGGCCCACGTAGGGTAAGATTTGAGTATCCCTGCCTGATCTAAAGGCTTCCGTGTTGATTGAAGGAATGCTAAGAATCAGACGGGCTTGGCGCCACGTTCTTAGAGGAAGCATGTGATTGATCTTTAACCATCTCGCACTGACGAAACAAGACTCAAGTGGAATTGGAAGTGAGAAATGTGGAGAAAAAAAACAGGTACAATATAGCTCTGAATATTTCTACTGTAGGAGTCACTCTTCAAGTGGTTTTCCTCAACCAGCAACCATATGGCAATTAAAAATGTAAAACACTAATTTAAATTGCACACTTGTCATCAAAGAGACTGGGTACATGTGGTCCTCATAGATCTGCAGATTCAGTCAGGTTCCATAAGTAACAACACATTAACATTAAAAAAACATTCTTCTGAATGGTTGTCATAAAGGTTCTACAGAGAAAAGAATGTCTGCAGGATTTCCACCCTTCCGTTATGTGGTTAGGATCTCCAAACCCCTGGTTGTGTAAATCCTGAATACCAAAAACCTGCATACTAGGCCCTACCTAGAATCCATTTGACAAATGTGTAGTACCTATTTGAGGCCCCTTAGTAATGAAAGGCACACAATGCTGGCACCGATGTCAATGAGAATTTCTGTGAAGGGACAGGCCATATAGGCTGTTGATCAAAGACACTTGTGCTATGCTAATGATGAGTATAGGAAACAAAGAAAGAAACAAAATGAAGGCCTCACCGTATAAATTCTTCTGTTCTGCATTTGACAGACTTAACAAGATCCAGAAATTGTGCAAAATGACCATCAAAAGAGCCTTAGATCATGTTTGTGTAAGAGATGCAGACTTTTAAACTCATACAGAGAATATTGCTACCTCATTTAAACAAAAAGAGGCAGTTAAAATGTAAACACACTTAGAAAGACGTGGTATGTTAGTATGTGGGTATGATCACATGCTTAACATGTACAATTGCTGAGTGGTGAGATGATAGCACAGTCAAACAAAATGAACCTTACCACAACATTGAAATATAGTTGTATTTATAATTGGCAATACAAAAGCTTCTGGAACTGTATCCAAAATGTGCAATAAATCACTATTGATTCCTCTTCAAAAGAAAATACAAAAAAGAAAAAAATTACTTTGGAAAAATGTACAATTAATAACAAAATGTAAACAGAAGTGATGTGTTTTCTCTACTGAGGAACTACTTATAGCCATTAATGATATTTTCCACATCTAAAACTGTTTACAAATGTGCAACTATTTTGATCTCCCAAGATGATAAACAAAGTAATGATGTGTAGTTTACATCTAAATGGCAACATTCTATTTCCCCATAGTTTAATAGAAGAAAGGCAATCATATTTATGAAGCAGCACAAATGTGTATTAACACATTGAAGAAATAAGGATTTTTAAATTGTACCAAAATTGTCCATAATAGGAAAGGATAAAGAAGTGATATAACTGGTATTCACCAAATATTTCATCGTAAACAATCACCTTCATTTGCAGAGATTCACAACAAAAATAAATAGGTAAAGCTTGTTAAGTGCTTCAGCAGTTTAAACAAGCATCAACCTCTATAAACATCACACGTAACAAGGCAATAACTCAATGATAATGAACAGTACCCCAGCCTACTGAAGAGTGTTTGCAAAATCACAGCAGAAATATAATGTCACCTCAATGAGCGTTCATCTAATTGGGGACATGTTTGTTTGAATCTGCAACCAAATATTGGCAGATAACAGAAATAAAATATTACATTGTAGTTGAACAATTGTTATTTTCTATTCACATTTAAGTTTGCTTCAATTTGACAATGCACATTCTAGACATTTCAGTCAATCTATTATTAGATATTACACTGGTTTCTTACCCTTTGAATCCCATCGACAACAATAAAGAATACACAAACAGTTGGATTCATTCTAAAATGTATACATCAACACAGATGAAACCTGCCTATGTGCTCTGGTGACCAAATAAGTCTGACTATTTCAAAGCTGCCATTTCAGGAACATCATTAGTAAGGGAAAACCATTTACCTGTGAACAATCTCTGATGTTTCTGTCTACTGTGAACACCGGACAATTTTCTGGGCTTTTCTTTGAGCAAGTGTGGATTATGCTGTCTTGCTAAAATAAGCCACAATTCAGCCATTACCCCAATGTAACATCTCATTAGAAATAACTATTAGAAACTAAAGAATTTAACTTCTGAAAACGACACATTTCATGTCACAAAGAAATAAAAACCCTTCTTTCACATAGTAATCCTCCAGCTGACAATTGTGATAACTGAGCACAATTCCTCTACGCCCAACCAATACATCCTCTACGTCCTTACTTCCTACTCTTCAAAAAGCAATAAAATGCCTTAATTCAACACTTTTTAAACATGCAAAAACCATTGGGTGACCCTAACTTCTGCTGTCCAGGGGGACGTGGTAACCAACACCAACTGATCTTTCCTAGGCATAGACTATATACACACCATCTATATAGAAACCTACTAGCATTGTAAGAGATCATTTTCAAAATACTTCCAAGGACAAAGATGTAAAAAGAAAAGAAAATGCTCTAACAGTGTGACTCTGTGTCAAAATATCTGTTATAAAGCACTTGAGCATAATAGCATACTATGTGCTCCTCTTTCCCTTTGTTCCCATACAAACGGGCCAGTGAAACTAAAAACATGTTCTGTGTTTGGGGTAAGGGGGGCATTGACAATAGGCATGAAACCGTTGAGTATGACAAACAGCATGACAATGACAAAAAGTAACGTACCTCATTCAAGTCATTGGGCAAACTTCACACCAAAGTCAATCTCATTCTCCATTCAGCAAAATATTACTGTGCTGTTAAATGCTAGGAATTCTCTCACGTACCTCTGACCTCCCACTTGCTGGCGCCTTCCCAAACATTAAGAATGTGCTTAAATATTAATCCAGTCTACCTTTTCCCAAAATTCCTTCACCTAAGCTCAATTGAGCAAAACCTTTTGAAAAACCTTTTAATTGGCTTTGTGGCTAATGTTGCTTTTAATATGTGATTTTCCCTTTTTACAGTTATTTGAATGTTGTTTGTAATGTGTAAAGGCCCAAGTCTACATTATGACAATTTAGAAGCCCTTGCTTGGCACGCACAGCCAAGCATACTGTACTTAAAACAGCTTTTGTTAATTTGTCCTGTGTGTCTATCTACTAACACAATAGCATTTCAATGTTTAAGTTAATTATTTATCACTGGTATTTGCATTTAAAAAGTCATCATATTGATGCACAAATATTGTGTTGAAATGCACAGCAAAAAAACAGCTTTTACCCATCCTAATAGTACCTTATAATAGTGGGAAAGAGCAAACCGTCTACATGCACCCACACAGCTTACACCTCTAATTAGTAGTTGTAGTCATTAACCAACTTGATGGATAGTAAATAAAATGATAGCAGTCAGAAATTAAAGATACATTCTGGGATTAACAAAATACATTTTAAAACCTCCCATTTGACTGGATGTGTAATAAAATGCTGTTTAAGTGTGCAAATTAGTAGAATCACTATGATACTTCAATTAGCCATGAAATTCCAAGTTTAAAGAACTACTGATTTTGGTATCATCAGGCACAAATTGGCTACTACACAATTTTTAGGGCCCTTTTTTTGGCTCAACGGTGCCATTTGTAAAACTAGTTGCCAAAAATCTGAGACTGCATCTTTAAGAGGACACAAACGTTGATTAATCAAACACGTGCCGTAATGAATCCGCATTACTGCTTTTAAAAGTTTTAAAGGTCCAATGGAGCCAAAAAAGATTTTCCTATGTAAGATAGGCATTTGAACACTATAAGGAATAATGTGAATTTTTCTAAAGGCCTGTTTTGGAGGGTTTAGGTTTTGTTCTACCTAGTTAATAAGCTCTATATATACACTTTTTTTTCCTCTCCCACTTTGACCCATACAATCCAAGCAGAAGTCTTGATTCATTGATAACAGTCAGAGTAAGCTAATTTAGTTGCTACACCAAAATGATTTGACAAATTTAAGATACACCCTAATACATTTCAGAGTTGGTAATCTTTCAAATTAATTATTTAATGTGCCAAAAGGACCTGCCCTTAATATATTTAATGGAATTCAATGCAGCCTTTTAAGATGTCAAACCAAAGCCAGTAGCACAAGTTTAATCTGTACATTTAAAATATTCATGTTATTCAAAAGGCTGAGTACTAGTCTTCTAAAGGTACTGGGGAAATAAACACTGAGATCTTTATGCCACTTTTGCTAAGGATGTTTACTGCATGTCCTAATCATCCCTCACACATCTTCCTGAAATGTTTTATACTACATTCTATGATAGGCATCCGAAGGTTATCTTACGCTGAGCGTCAACCCTTCAACTGTGGAATGGAGGACTAGACACTGACAAACAAACCACCAGGAGGTAATTTGACATGGCACCCTTTACCCTACTGTATATAGGCTAGTGCACTACCACACCAGATATGGAATATCGCTCCATGTCACTTCCCTGGACAAAAACAAGGAGCTGATGAAAGCTAACTGATCGACTAAAAACTAGGAATGTCTGTAAACCTTTGTTAAAATCTCAAACTGAACGCAAAAGTGCAAGTTGCTACCATTTTCTCTCCCGTCCCCGTCAGTAGTGCTTCTCCTGCAAGTAGTCTTTCATCTTGTTGGGCAAAGGCAGGTTTTGAATCAGGTCAATCCTGGTGTATTGTCTGATCACAAAGCGGCACAGGTACTGCAGGGAGCGCACTTGCATAAACCGAGAAACAGGATTGGTCAGCCTAACAGGGTAGGTAGCAGAGCCTGGTATGCGAGATCTAGAGTAACAGAAGGCTCCATTCTCTGAATCTTTGATGGAGTACTCTATCAGGTCCACGATTGACGTGTGTCCCTCCACGTCGGGCTGCTCGTAGAAGCTGAAACGTCCATTGGAGTGTTCAATTCGGGTGTGGAGGGTCTTGGTTTGTGAGCGGAAGCTCAGGCTGAGTAGGTACCTGTCGTCTGAGCTGTCCCTAACCAGGAAGGAACCATCAGGCAGGTTGACCAGCTTCTCCTCAGCCTCCCATCGTGTTATGGGTCCCCAGTACCAACCCTGTCTGGCCAGCTTCTTTAACTCCTCAGTCAGACTGGTTACCACCATGGGGCCGCTGCTCTGAACTGAGTCATAGACCCGGCTAACCCCCGGCGCAGAGTTGGGGTCGAAGTTTAGGTGGTGCCTCACTCGCTCTGTCACGTGGTTGTCCGCCCCGCTGAACTCGGAGTAAGTCCTGGGGATGTCAATAATGGGCAGTGGAGGCAGGAGAGGGGAAAGCGGGGGAGGAGGGTGTTGAGTCTCAGCCCGCTGCCCAGAGCTCTGAAGCATCACACTGTTGGAGCCCATGAGAAGGCTGCTCATTGACTGGGACTCCATGAACAGGTCTACTGGCACGTTCAGGTTCATACTCTGCTCCTCCTGGCGCTCGGCGTGGGCACCGAGGGAGCTACGGTCTACCTCTGTCACCACCTCCATGGGAGAGGACCTGTCCAGGCAGAAGGAGCGACACACAGAGTGGGATCCCTCTGGGTACATCCCCTCATCTAAAGGCATGGTGTACTGGATGTAGTCTTGTGGCGTGAGGCCTAGGACAACAGGCACATGTTCCTCCATGTTCAGGTGCAGACGATCCGCATTATGGTGCTGCTGGAGGTTCTTCAGGGACTCCGCCTGCTCCTGGAAGACCCCCTCCATCCGGAAGTCGTGTTGGTGGAACTCCTTCCGCACGCCGTTCAGGTTGGGGCTGGGGCTTGGGGAGTGGACCATGGCTTTTACTTTGACCTCCTCAGAGTTGACGGAACGCAGGGGCCACGGAGAGGGACTGTAATGGTGACTACGGAGAGAGGCAGATCGTAGCGGCCGCTGGGCCTTCACGTCGTTCAGGCTGACTGGCACGGAGGACGATGAAAAGGTATCGTCGTCTGCTGACCCTATGGTTGTCGAGCCACCTTTGACCTTGGCTTTCTGCTTGGTTGACAGTCTTCTCTTCAGAGAACCCATCAGGCTCTCACTCTTTGAACGCCCCTTGTTGTGTCCCACCTCTTCCCCAACACCTCCACCGCCACCTATTTCGCAGGCCGCCAGGTCTTTTGTGTAGCAGCCCCCGAAGAGCGAGTCCTCCTTGGCCACTAGTGAGGGCTGCTGGAGCATAACGAAATCAACCCGTCCTTCCTCCTTCCCCTTATTGATGTTGAGGGACTTGCGAATGGTCTTAAGGCTGATTTTCTTCATTCTGAAAAGCCCTCGGTGGCATGGAGAGGGAGAGGAGCATGGGACAGGGTGGCTACTCTCCTCCTAGGGTCCTGATGATGGGGCGACTATCCACAAAGTCCTCCCATCAGACTGCAGACAGCTGCTCATACGCACAGAAAACGTTCATCTGCTGGGGGTAAACACAAACCAAAAATATCAATACACTGTGGCATTACAGTCTTTCAGCAAAACGTAAGATCAGCAATTGTGGAAAATAAAACATTTCACCTTGCTGTACGGCTGGGCGATATTCACATTGCAATACAATATGCACTCCAGGGCCCGTTCGCCTGGCAACAGTGTATAATGCTCGCAACACAAACTCTTTTTTTTCACAACACATTAAATAAACAACAGAAGTGTTTTCAGGGGAAACATTTAAGTGATGCACACGTAGCTGCAGGTGGCTGAGACTAGAAGGAATACAGTACATCAGTTAAGTTTAGGCACAAAAACAACGTTGTGGTTAGGATTAAAACACTTCCAGGGAACTAACGTGTTTTTCCTGAGTGAAAATACCATATTAAAATATTACTATTTTAGACTAAGTGTTGCGAGATTTAGCCTCAGCATCTGCAGCAATGTGTGCATCAGGCGTGTCAACAGACTTAAAAAAGCTCACAGGGCTCAGAAAGAAGACCAGGGGCTGAGGGAATTGGGTGTGTGTAATTACATTAAAAATAATTATGTGGGCTATTACGGTACATTATTTGTTATGTCCTCGCAAAACCAAGGTCAAACCCTGAGATCAGGTCTTGTTTTCACAAATTCAGCTACATCTTAACCCTGCTTATGGTCTCAAAGTTCATTTCACATAATGCAACAACATTTTAACAAATTTATCCACCCACGCTTTCCCTGGCTGGCACTGATAATGGTGTTCTATTTGCATCTGTATTTTTAAGCCACAGTGCAATGACCTCTCAGGGCCACCGTAGAATATCCTTCTTTGACCAGGACTACATTAGGCCAACATTATCCAGGAAAATATGGACAGCTCAGGAGACATTTCAAGACACACCTAAATGTTGACTGTTAAGCTTACTCCAAATATTAGAAACCGCAAAATGATTACTTACAAAGACTACAACATATGACTCAGTTGGACTAATATTCTCATATATAAGTATAAATACAACAATGGAATATGCTATTTATTTTGAGAAGGTAATGTTTTTAGAAATGTATTTAGGTAACTGTGTAATACTAGTGCACCTGGTTTTCATCAAGCTAATATACAATATTATTATAGGAAGATTATTAATAGCAGACTGTTAAAAAATTGTGTTGTTCCACAACTAGCTACAGTAAAATAAAAATACAACTGTTGCACAACCAGCCACTACAGTAACACAATACTGAAGGTCGGCTAGTCAGCTAAGTTGTTACATAGATAATATACATTAATCACATTCTCAACTGTTGCGCTGACAGTAAATAGTTACTTGTCAAACAAGCACAACTTAAAAATCACAGCTAAGTTATCCCTTAAAGTAATGAACATCTTTCAAGTTGGTTGTCTTGCTAAGCTGCATGGTCTTTGCCAGCTACTAAATTAGCTACTGTTATTTAGCAAGCTATAGTAGCGAAGACAACTCTCAACTTACTAAACTACACGCTAGTAGCTTGACCCAGTAAACGTTAGCTCACTTGTTGTTAGCCAGCTCGGCCTTTGGTTGTTCGTTACTGCCAATGTTCTCCTGTTCTTCCTGTACATCGTTAAGTCTCCATCACTCTGTCCCATAGTTATACACTACAACTACCATGGAAATGTCACATCTACAGCAGAACATGCAACTCGAGCATTATCTACGGCAACAGTCTTGACACAAAACACATAATGTAGCCAGCTAGGTATTAGCTGTCTCAAGCCAACCAAGTTAGCGAACTAGTTAGCTATAATGAGTTACAGTATGCTATTTACGTTCACCTACTACATAGTTAAGACACATAGATGTACCAAACAATATAACTCAACAGTACCTGTACATTTATGCCTACTTACTTGCTTTTAGAAGACAAACAGCATTCTTCGTAATTATGTAAACATGGTGATTTTTGCAAATCTGAAAAGGTTTTAGGGTGTTTTATAAAAAAAGATAGACAGCTAAGAAGCCAGCCTGCTAACTAGCTTAGCCAGACGGCTAGCTAACAAGATAGCTTAGCACTTAAAAACATACTGTGGAAGCTACCACGTCTACCTAACGAAACTAAATTAAAGTGCGTTGTAATCCTTTACTTTTTTTAAATTTTTCTTTATATATGGTTTCTGTTAATTTCCAAAATCAATCAATTTATTTTTGCCATTTACAAGCAAATACTTTCATTCGGCCTCTTCCTATATCTCCTCCCTTTGTTGCCTGTTGAATTGTGGGAGAACAGGCTGAGAAAAACAGCGAATCACATGCAAGATGCTAAAACAACGTTACAGTAATATCCTAGTGGGACGCAGCTGGGGAATGGGTCAAATAACAGTGTGTGCAAATAGTGTTATATTCTATAGATCACTAGAAATACCATAGTTTGTGTGTATTCGTGGGCTACAATACAAGTCTAACTTTGACACAGAAATCTTTGTGTCCTAATTCCTAATTCCATAAACCTAACCTTTGGCTCTGTACTCCAGCCCTTGAGATTTGAACTGATACAATGATAATGGAGTTAAAGTAAAATGTGCCAGGTATAATTTTCTGAGTAATTTATTGTACATTTTACATTTTTATCATTATCAGATGCTCTTATCCATTGCGATTTCCAGTAAATAGAGGGACACCCCTGGTGCGAATTAAATTAAAGCTCCTTGCTCAAAGGCAAAACAAAAGTTTCAATTACAAGTCTGACTCCCTAACCACTGAGCCATCTATAGCTGCCTCTCACCCACCTGACCAAGAATAACAACATGTTTAGTCCTTACTATAAGGTTCAGTTGACTTAACAGTTGTAGGAAGGTGTGTTTGCATCAATAGTAGCCTACATGTACAAAATAGGTGTCAATGTCTTTGGATTCTAGACGTTGTGTTTGCTTTTAGAGTCAGTTGCTGTTGTCTGTGACAATATAATGTACTTAAATGTATAAACTACTGTGCACAGTTGAAATGCTTACAGTTCTACCTACTGGTGTATTTCATGCAATTAAAATAGCATAATGATTCCCTATGCTGTCATTGATGGTTCTCACTTGAACAAAAATTGAACAAAAATTACTTTTTGTTCCGTATTTGCAATTACAACTCATGTACGTTGTTTTTACCCAGGTCAGTTAATCAGGCTGTTACCTTATTTATTTGGGGAGGAAAGTTACCCAGGGTCAGTAGATCATTTCTTCAGAGATCCTGATTCAGTGGGAGGCATACACTTCTCAATTTTCTTTATTCTTTTTGGGCCACCAACTTTCAGAAGCTCCTACTCTGGTTGCATTCTCCAGATACACCTTGGTGTCATCTAGAAGGTCTGTCTTGCACCTTTACATCTCTTCCTGCATTACTGTGTTCTGCTCTCCCAACATTCCCATCTTGCTACACTGGCAATCCTGTAGTACTCTCAACACAATAAATCTTGTAATAGTTCCATTGTCATTTCAAATTCTCCTTTACATCATTAAGGTCCCCATATATAACAACCATATATTTGCTCCAATGGCTTCTCTATTTTGGAAATGGAAAGGTTTAAAGACTGTCCATGACCTTTATGAAGTCTTTTCTAGCTTTCCTGTCATACCCCCATCCCTGGGATGTGCTATTGACTCTTCTACCACAACAGAACCATTGATCTCTCATGTCTATTAATTGATTATGTCATTGGACAAACACTCCACTATCATAACAAAACCTGCCTGGAAGCAGGATATGTGTGTGTAATTTACTGATGAGTGGTGGGATAGAGCAATTAACAGAATAAGCTCCACAACATATTGTGCACAACCTGGACTTATGAATTTTAAGGTGGTTCATAGAGTCCAGGCTATCTAAAATCTACGATACAGTGATGGATGTGTGTGACAGATGCCATGCCTCCCCATGTGAACTCTATCATGTTTTTTTCTATGTTCTAAACTGGAAAATTATTTGAACTCTATATTCTGAATTCTATCTGAAGCACTTAAATTCCACCTGCCACTATGTCCTCAGATAGTTGTGTTTCGGATCTCAGAAGACTCGCTCTCATTAAATCATAAAAATACAGATATTGTTGCCTTCACATCACTTTTATCTCAATATAGGATATTGTTGCAGTGGAAGTCCTCTCAGCCTCCCTTAACATCTCAGTGGCTGACTGACATTATGTCTTCCCTGCAACTTGAAATTAATCAAATATTTCCTCAGGGGATCACATTCCAAATTTACAGATAAATGGCAGAGTTTTATTTATTACTTTAACAGCTTGCTGAAGGCTCCTGTGTGACCTACCATGAATCAAAATTATTATTCTATTTCATTCTGATTCTGTTTTTGTAAAAATGTTGTTATTTATTTTTCTCTATTTATGTCCTTGTTTGCTTTCAGCCCTCTTGATTGACTAATTCAGTTTATTTGTATTTTTTTATCATCCTTAAGTCATTATGTTATGTATGTTGGTTGGGTTGTCTGTGTAGGGTATAGGGTTTCCGGTTTGATGTTTGGGGTTTGTCTGGAGGAATGGATGGGTACTAAGGGGGATCAGGGAAGAAAACTTGCTGTGCATTCTATTTTGTTCTAATTGTTTGTTGCAATTATTAAAAATACATTAATAATAAAAAGAAACACTACATTTCCACTACTGCAGGTATATTATGGACATGTTCTGTAGTTACTTAGCAAAACACTCTCAATATTGCCCCTTTAATAATAGCTACTGACAAGGCCTCCAGGCTTCTAAGGTAAATGTGGCAGCAGTGTTTACCATCTCTCAGCCCACGATCCTGAGCTTTAGTAACTGAGTCATACTTCTGGTTGTATGTCAAAGTGAGATTCCTCCATCACTTATTTTTACCTTATCTCTTCCTTCCTAGCACCCACATTCTCCATTCTATTAAGTTGAACATTTATTTACCGGATGTAGACTCAGACACCAGGCCTTCAGCTGATAATGGCCTTGTTTCAACATGCCACTGTCTCAGACATGCTGTGTCGTAGTATTTGTTGATTCCAGGAGTGGATGTGAGGAATTAATGTGACTCTTAACAACTGTTGTGTATACCAATACCTGCCCAGTATTGTTTTATACTCTCAGATATAACTGATTTGAGACTAATGAGCTATTCCCGCTGCGGATTCAAATGCACACCTCATACAAGTAGAAAACAACTAAATATATCAACAGCACTTTGACAGGCATTTTCATCGTTAGGCTAACAAAAATAATATTTACTCATGGACTGAAACCTAGTAGCCAATACCAATGTTTAAAATATTTGTTTTCCTTTCACTGATGTACCAGACATTGTTATGACAAAAGGTGTTCATATCAGAGCAAATTCCTTCTCTGTGTATATCTTAGTTAAAGACTGTTTACACCCGAGGTACCATCCGTCAACCGTCTGGCTCCTTAGATTGATGATGTGATTGGGCCATCTGCCACACTGCATGGCACCCATTTGTCACCAGCAAACAGGCCTGATGAAGACAGCTCAAATTAGCCAGCAAACATATATATATAGGCTCTTTACATGCCTGGGCCTGGTGCCTACTAACATTGGTGGTGCTGGTTGGCATGATGGAGTTTAAAAGGAATACCTGCTGGCAACAGATGCCTTTAAGCGGCAGGCAGATTGGCAGATTGAAAGGTTCAGCTCTATTAATGCTTGTGATCTCGTGCCAGCCAATCTCGTGCCGCCCCACCACCAGGTAAGAAAGGCCTCGCTCCCACTTAATCATCCATCATGCATTAACCGTGTCTCTGAACTTCAATTAACTCAGTTAGTTGAAGAGACGGCATCAGTGGTTTGTAGGCCTCCTCCTTTGAACGAAGGACTTATTCATATTTCTTTACATGAAGAAGACCTTCTAGTGGCATAGTAAAGCTATAGTTTGTGTAGAGACTATAAAATATTTCCGATTAACTGTCACAGATTAATTTGTCCTCAATGACACGGATGCAACATTGAGGCTAGATATATTTGAGATATATTGATGTTACTGTTTCTAAACTGTGTATTTCATTTATCTGTTGTTTGTGAAGATGCCCAATATGCTGGTATTGGTACACATCCAGGTACATTTACAGATACCTTTTCATACTAACAAGGCACTAGGTTGCTAGAGCCTAAGATATAGGTAAAGTTAATTGGAGAGACATCTGGCAATATAACATATCCAGCCCACCCATACTCTAGCAGCCTCTGTGTCACCAGGCTGGATGGAATACTCACTGCTGGAAGCTTTCCATTCCGGATGGCATCCTCTCACGCCACTGTTGTAGGAGAAGGAAAAACACACAGACTCAGTTGGCTTTCTAATGGAGTTGCATATGAACTAAGCACTGAGAGCAGAGTAAGCAGTGGTGTAAGTCTGGACCATCCTGTACCTGGGACCCACAATATGGGATGCATTTGCACAGCATCATTTGCATAATTCTGTTACATGGCCACATGGGGACAGGGTGTAGTGTGTGTGTTTCTACTTTGTGTGTCTTCTCTGTGTGTGTCTACTGTGTGTGTGGCCCTGCCTGTGTAATTTCCATAAAGGCAGTGCTTGGGCCAGTGGGAGTCATACGACAGCTATAATTGCACCATAAAAAACGACTGGCATCTGGAACCCAAGGGCCACCAGGTAACATCGGCACAACCCCCTCTTTTCCTCCCTCTCTCGCTCTCTATATTACTCTCGCATTCACCTCTTTTTCTAGCTTTCTCTCTCCCCTAAGTC
The DNA here is from genome assembly GCA_016801145.1 of Umbra pygmaea. Lineage (NCBI taxonomy): Eukaryota > Metazoa > Chordata > Actinopteri > Esociformes > Umbridae > Umbra > Umbra pygmaea. The sequence goes on along the minus strand of JACXGM010010194.1, from coordinate 2,751 downwards.
TTTCAATCTATTGCTCTCTATCCTTTCACTCATTTATTTCTCTCTCTTCTTTCTTCTCGCCCTGACAGCGACAGCGTTCCCGCCTCCTCAGCAGTCTGCCCATCCCTCACACAGACGGACGCGGTGGCACAGACGCGGGAGGAACAGGTGGCGCCCATCAGGAAATAGATGGGGAGTGTTTTGAATGGGGGCCTCTCCCCCATCCCTGAAGAAGCCCCTGGGTAGCATAGCCGTCCTTCAACAGTGCAAGTGGCACAGGGAGGACAGGGAGATTAAAATGGAACAGGTGTTAGTTTGTCGTGTGTGGTGAGGTGGTCGGTTCCCTGCCTGTCTGAGGGAGAGCGGAGAGAACACTGTCCATGGAGGATGTTCTGTGTCTTTGTACCTTTATCGTGGGATCCCAACAGTGCCAAAGTCTGAACTCTAAAATGTTTTCTACAATGTTCTTTGAATGGAAAGTACAGAAAGTTCAAAGCGACACAGAACTCTCTTGCCCTGCAGTCATGCGAGGCATCTCTGTCTTTTCCCCACGCACTCACCTGTCTGTATACTGTCCCTAATAATTAATCGCTTCACAAAACAGCCTGCTGCCAACCTATTCATGTGCACCTCACAAACACGACATAAACAGACAAGATTTGATATAAACTTGAGTCAAAATTTAAAAAATGTATAATTAATGATGTGTCTGCCGCTAATCTATTTTTGAACGTGGGCCAAAGTGCCATGGCTTTGATCGAATTGCACCCCGTTATTGCTCACACTTTGAACTGTTAGCGTTCCAGAGGCGTATAGCACTCCCCTGCTTTCACCCCTTCCTTAACCCACATCCAAGATGTTGCACAGCAATTAACCGACGGTGCTTCCACACCGCACAGCGGCGCGCCACACTGTTCATTGCACCCCAGGGCTCGCCCTCGCTTGCGACGCATCCGTGCCCTGCCGCAATCTACTTTCCATGTTGTACATTCCTCCTTGGCAGCCCAAGGCTGCCGTGGTACCATACCTCTGCTCTCAGCCTGCTCTTCCGTGTCGACTGCCGAGGCCCTCTGGCACTTGAATGATCAGGGAATCTCTCAATCCACACAAGCTGTAGACAACAGCCAGCCAACATCCATGCACCCAGCCAGCGTTCCCTGAGAAACGCACGTCCACAGTGAGCCACGGTGATGTACTCCATGGTTATCACACTGTGCCCACATCTCTAGATTTGTGGTACTGTAGATGCAGAGAAGTGTGCCTCACAGAAATGTTTGTTTAACTAGAATCCAGGAGAGGAAAACACTTCTGTGGAGTAGTGTGAATGAGGCATGCTAATTCTGGCCATGTACTGTATGTGTGGGATAGTGTGTTTATGTGAGGGTTTTTGAGTGTGTTTGTGTGTGGATGCGTGTCTCTGTGTTAAAGCCTGATTTCGTTGCTCAGATATGTTTTATTTGAGGTGTTCTGTAAAAGGATAGTCAAGTAATTACTCATGTACTATTATTCACAGTGACAGGAGAGGACACTTTCATGAAGGAATATCGCATTCATCATTTCTGATTTCATGTGAAGAGTTGAAGCCAATGGCTTTCTTCTTAAATCACGTCTACTCGCTGGTTTCAATTTTATATGCACACATCACTGTGAGAGAAAGGTATGCTAATTGTGGCGCTTCGCATTACCCCTGCATGAAACATAAAATAAAATGTAAAATAAATAAAGTGTTCACCGTGCGTCTCCAGGGAGAGACAGGAGATCAAGACATTCAATAGGTTTGACCTACACACATCCTTCTGGATTATCAGCCAGGGTGACAAATGGTTTACAGTACACCAGATCTTTCATTTTCTTAACTCTTGCTATTTTAACTTGCTAATTTTCCAGGTTTTCTAGTACTAGTCCCTCGTCATATTTAGTATGGAAATTTATTACAGTGCTTGAAAGACACCAATAACCAACAGTTTAAATATAATCCCTCCCCTCTTTCATACATTAATCCAAATCACTCCTGACTAATTGTCTACTATGCAGTGATGTCTGAACATTGTGAGTCTTTTTCTTGCTGCTAGCTCTATCAGAATATGAAACATGATATAATGGTTGTTTTCTTGTGGGTTATCAATGTTAATAACCTTATGTTTTAAAACGTTTTGTGATTCTGTTGTTAACTCGACTACTGTAGAGTAATATATATATATATATATATATATGTAGAATATACCGATCAGCCATAACATTATGACCACTGACATGTGAAGTGAATAACACTGATAAACAGGATTTACAGGATCTGCAGCTAATGACTTGGTGCCAGATACAACAGCATCCCTTCACAGGTCTAATGAATTACATGCCTTGATGGGTCAGGGGTGTTTTGGTGGCAAACGGGGGCCCTACACAATATTAGGCAGGTGGTCATAGTGTTATGGCTGATCGGTGTATATAATTAAACCGCATTCCAAAATTATTATGCAAATTATATTTTACACAAATTTTCGTAAATAGTCGATGCAAATGACAGTCACTATAATTTTCAAATCACCAACCTTTAGGGTATAAGTCAAATTTCATTACAGTTTTTTCCAATTGCTAACACACAAAATGCATAATTTGGCTCATTGAGTCAAAACTCAACACACAAGAATGCTTTACACAACACTTGAAGATTAACATTGAACTGCCATGTCAAAACTGCCATTCTGCAATCAAAACTGCCATTCTGCAATCAAAACTTAACACTCTGACTTCAAAAGTCCCTCTTCAGATCAA
>JACXGM010010193.1:0-26585 GCA_016801145.1 Umbra pygmaea | reverse complement strand
CCCTACACTATGCGCGTTGCTCATTAGGATTCCCTACACTATGCGCGTTGCTCATTAGGATTCCCTACACTATGCGCGTTGCTCATTAGGATTCCCTACACTATGCGCGTTGCTCATTAGGATTCCCTACACTATGCGCGTTGCTCATTAGGATTCCCTACACTATGCGCGTTGCTCATTAGGATTCCCTACACTATGCACGTTGCTCATTAGGATTCCCTACACTATGCATTGCTCATTAGGATTCCCTACACTATGCATAGCTTATTTTGACACTTGAACTAGTTATGCTTCCAGAGTGTTTGTCAATATGCATTTTAAGCCATGCTTTTGTGTGAAACGAAGCACTGCATCATACCAAATAAAATCACAGTTTTTTTTAGATAAATTCAGTTTTTACAATGAAATATGATTTATTTTGTTATGGTGCAAAACTCTACAAATAGGACCACTATGATAAGATTTGGGTGGCTTGGAGACGGGCTTGGAGGAAGCATGTAATCGACCTGCTGTGGATATGCTGATGAGACAAGCTTTAAAGTAAATAGAAAATTCACCCCTTGGAATTAAATAGCTCTGCAGCGCAATAGAAAGTCAGTTTGTCATGCAGTACCGGTATTGTAGGTTTGATTCCCGCTGGAGAGAAACAAAATGACTGTATGTTCTGGTTGTAATAAATGCAGTAAGCGCTACACTCCTCTCTCCAGACTGGTCCAGCTGAACAGGTCCAGAAGGAGGTGGAGAGGCTGGTGTCCAGGGGTGACAGTGGGGACCTGCAGACCTCCGTGGCCCAGCTGGTCTGTCAGCTGGTGGGGCGGAGCCAGGCAGAGCCAGCCTTCTACACGTCCGCCGCCCTGGCACAGCTGGTGCGCACGCAGTTTCTTTGCCACAGGTGAGGGGTTGGGCAACAGGTCGCCTGGACCTCCTGTAGAACCCAATGGTTGGTTGTTTGCAGAACAAGGTTTTTGCTGTGATGAATTTCAGGTTAAGGTCCTAAGCCCAAAATAGAGCTTCAGTGTTAAGGGAGTCAGTCCCTGTTATCTAAGTCGCCTTGCAGAAGACTGCCTGCTTAATAACTATATGTAAAAGTAGGGGGGATTGTAAAATGTCTTTATTCTGGTTGTAAATGTATTTATGCTACTGAGCTAAAACAGATCTCTGTCTGTGGCATGCATTTGTCTCATCAAATCTACCTGACTGGAATTGTATTGCTATCTGAGAGATGCTTATACTTGGATTATGTAGATACAAATATCATATTACACATCCAGGCCAAAAGAGGAGGTTAAGAACATTGTTTTGTTAATTCCAGATGTTGCATACTGTTGCGTGTGTTCATTCCATAAAGTGTGATAGAGGACTTATTTAGATTTGTGAAGACAGACTATTGACTACTTGCAAATGGAGAAGGCTTAGTTAGTTAGTGGTGCTTTGTGTGTGATGACTGGAGCGCTATCTCTGCTGACTTTTCTAACTGTGGTTCACTCTGCAGTGTGTGTCCTGACCTCTTGATGATTGCCCTGGAGCACAAGGACTACTTCCTGTGTCAGCTCTGCCTGCAGATGTTCTCAGACATCCCAGAGAGGATCACGTGTGCCTGCCTCAAGACGTTCATCAGGTTGGGCTAACTTCATGGTTGAAGGGGGGATGCTATGTAACAACTGGATCAAGAAGATGAAAATTGTCTTTGTTAGTTGCTGGTTGTGCTGTTGGTAGGCATTTCTACAATTAAGCTAATCCATGCGTACGTTGGGTTAAGCTAACTTGAATGTAACTACCAGTGTGCTCTGATGGACAAGTGTACAGTTTTGCCAAGCAGACTCTTTGGGTGTGAGTTGTTTTCAAATTGTCTTCCTCTTGCAGTGTCCCGGACGGAGACATGGAAATGGTGAGACTGGATCCAGACAGCGTGTCCTTCATGGAGAGCCTGGTGGCCGGCGGGGCCCAGCAAAATGGCTTCAGCCCCACCCTGTACGACGAGGACAGCTGCGATGCCCTCCACCAGGACAAGAATATGCACACGCCCCAGCTGGTTACCTGTCCTGTGGGCTTACACAAAGCTGTGTTACTGTATCCTTTCAGATGGACCGTAAATCTGCCTCAGACGTTTATGAGACGCAGTACTCCACAGGCCGCTAGATGTGGTTGGAGGAACCATGTGAGCGCCCTTTACCATCCTGCACCTGTCCAAGGAGTGGCCCACAAGGCACAGTCCAGAACAATTGTACAAGACTAATTGGGAGGGGAGAAAAATTGTCATAAACTAGTCAAAATATAACTGCTTGTCGGATACTCTTAAAAGAACGGCATCCCATATTTTCCATGTGCAATTCTAACTGCTGAGTAATGGAATTTGTGCAGACCATGTTCCAATGTCAGAACAGGTTCATCAACTATTTTATTAAGCAACTTCATTCACAAAGTCATAACGATAATTCTAAATTAGACAATGCGGAACTGTGTTTTTGTAAGATACTTTTCAATCAGAAGACGTGAAACTATGCTGTCTGTTCAATTATTGCAATGTCATAGAACTACCAGCACTCTGAAGTGCTTCATTAGATTCTATTTTGGTCTTGTTAGCAGCACGACCATGAATTGACTGGCTGGTTTACAGTAAGAAGCACTGGTGCAAATATAGTGGCATTCAGCCTTTGATTTGATTGACAGGAGATGATTTTCTGACACTGAACTGTCTCGGATCTGACTTGAGATGTTTAGACTTAACTGTGCTGCGACAGAAATGAGGTCCTGCAGACGCCTTACACTGACAGCCTGCTGCTTCCTCACCTGAAGGACCTCGAGTCCCTGCAGGTCATAGTGAGTACCTGCCCAAACCTGCTTCACTACAATGACAACCATTTTCCTTGAGTTGTAAAGTGACTTCTTCTGCTAAGAGAACTTAAAGCACATAGAAGAAGTTTAATGCATGTTTGACGGTAATGAAACTGAGGGTATGTTGATGGACTGATGGCTGTTATTCTCTTCTTTTCCTTCTAGCTTTTTCTTCAGTACCTCCAGTTCCTCTATTTGAAATATTCCCAAGATGTTTGCATGCAAATGCCCGGTTTCAGATCACCCACAATGACACAGGTTGGCCAATTAATGCATCCTCCATTTCAAAATAAAATGTGTATCAATGGGAATAACCACAATTCAAAATAAGTATATTTAGTCTGCACTATAGTCAACCAAAATCTGAATATCAGTTTACTTTAATAATTGAAGGGGATAATTGCCTAAAATATATCTAACAATTCTGTTCAATGAAAATGGTGACATAACTACTAATACTTTCCTAGATCATGGACTGGGTGTGCTTGCTGTTGGATGCTCATTTCACAGTCCTTGTCATGGCTCCGGGTGCCAAGCGATTGCTATCAGAGCTCCATGTCTTTGTCAAATCACAGGTAAAAATGTGCTTTCCATTTTTTGTCATGAGGCCACCGTACTGTAGCAATCAATATCTGCCCTGTATGATGTATGAATCTACAAAATGAAAATTGTTACTGTTGTGATAACAAACCTACTGAGGTACTTTGGAGGTATTGCCACCGAGCGGTTAATCTAGAAAAACAAGTATAACAATTATGAATGTTAGCCATTTTGTGCCATTCCCTAGTGGATTTAAGTCAAAAGCTAAAAGTTTTTGTACACCACCATGTAATGTAAAATGTACTCCTATCAATTCTCTCCAGGTGAAACTTTTTTCTGAGCTGGGAAAGATCGAGGGAAGTCTTAAGGAGCTCCACAGAATGAAGCCAACGGAGGACGTTGGTCAGTACTCCATCGAAGTCATCGAGCTCTTTTAGAATATATGTACAGATTATTTTTTATTTTTAATAAACTCTGCCCATTGAATTCACCATCTGTCTGTTGCAAGTTTGCCACTTTGTGTTAAGTGGTTGTCTGTAAGGTCGATATTTCAACTGTGATGTAAATTTAACCTACTGTTATTACTAAGCCTGGTCCCAGACCAGCTTGTGTCTGTCTTCTCAACCATCATGAGATTGGTCTAAAATTGAGCAGTTTTATAAAACTGTTAACAAGTGAAGTACTAGACTGGATGCGATTGTAGGGGTTTTACATTTTTCTTTAGGGAAAATAAAGTATGACATTTCATGTGGGACCTTCAGAAGTTTTTGTAACATGAAATACACTTGACATTATGGGCAAATGTTTTTTACAGTCCAAATAAGATTGTCTGTAGTAGGTAACTATACACAAGAGGTCTGGAATCTGGTTGGTAGACTCCTATGATGACGATTCAGGCATTGCCAAGACAACCCTCAAATTTGTGCGGTTGGCTTGATAATATAAGGGTGTTTTGTATGAAAATGTAAATCTAAATTATGCAAAGTATTACATTGCAAAAACATGGAATAGATACTTTTAAACTATGGAACACAGTGCCCCTTAGAAATATACAAAACAGTGACATCTAAAAACTGAATTTGAATTCAACCATCCTATGATTGACAATATTGTGGTTAAAAAAATTAATGCATTTTCTAAAGGCAATTTGACTAGTGATGAACTGTAAATCTCAATCACACTTTAGTGTGTCACATGTTTTATTGATGCTTCTCGTGTTTCATTCCTTCATGTTATGATTCATGTGACAATATTTTGTATTAAAAGTACCCAATATGCATAAAGTGTGTCATGACTTTGTCATATCAGGGGTTGTATAGTACACATTTAGTTCTGTGTTCAACAGCAATTTTTTCCAATACTGATCCTGAAGTACCTTTAAAAAAATCTATCCAGAAAATGAATGAATACAGTATAATAACTATTTTCTAACACTTGGGGGTGCTCTTTACCATAGTGTTTACATTATTAAGCATGAAAATGTTAGGAAATGTCAGGGCAATCATTGCGTTTAGGTGAACTTCTAGAATGATAAATTCTGAATTCGACACAAAAATAAACACATTTAAACGGGAATCATTAAATAGCTTTAAAAAATAAAAACGTTGCGTTGTAGGCAGGATTCGAACCTGCGCGGGAAGATCCCAATGGATTTCTAGTCCAACGCCTTAAATGGGGCAAAAGGAACTGCTAGATCGGGTGAAAGAAAAAGAAAAAAGGGGGGAAAGAGAGGAAAAATGAGAAAGTCGCCGGTTCGAATCCCGGTTGGAACATTTCTCATTTACCGCAAACTCTTAAAAAGTGCTATGTACCGGTATTTATCAAATATCACTTAAAAACAGATACACATAGGATTGGTAAAAATAATAATGCTTTGTTGTGGTAATAATAATAATAATACATTTTATTAATAATAATAAAATGTGATAATATAATTTTTAATGAAATACACCAAATGTGTTTTTTTAAAGAATACAAACCACCTCCAAAAAAGAGGTGTAGTGTTTTTTACATTATTCTGCCTGAACATATTTGGAAATGTCAGGGCAATCATTGCGTTTAGGTGAACTTCTAGAATGATAAATTGTGATTTCGACACAAAAATAAACACATTTAAACGGGAATCATTAAATAGCTTTAAAACATAAAACTTCTGCGTTGTCGGCAGGATTCGAACCTGCGCGGGAAGATCCCAATGGATTTCTAGTCCATCGCCTTAACCACTCGGCCACGACAACTCTTTGTTACAGATGGTACCAAAGTTTTTTTTACGTTTTACAGGAAGTATGACCTGATGCCCGTAAGATTTACAATATATGAGAGAGCAAAGTTCTTGCTTAAAACAGAAAGGCCTTTGGCAAAATATTGCTAAAGAATTGATTAGTGAAAATTGGTTATTTCCTCACCACATTTGCTACAGCATACTATAAATATTGCAAATATCCATTACATCATTGCCCAAAAGAGGGATTTAATAAACAATATCACAAGAAAGACAAAAACGAAACATTGTCGCTAGCACTGCCACATTTGCTATAATACTGGGTAAACCCAATATTTTCAAATACATCGATGATTTCTTGTTACAGGCCTATCCTTTCCGACTTTTAAAATAACCATGCAAAACATATTACTCATTCTCAGCTACTAAAGACGTGTTTTTATATTTTAATTTCCATAACCAAAACATAAAAAAACTATTATTAAATAGCTACATTATTTCTAGCTGTCAAATAGTGAAATTATGCCTAATAAAAATACATGATACTATAACTCGAATCATTTTCCTTGGTCTGTAACTACGTAGCAATGATTGTCTTTATGCAAGAACCAAGAAGACATTCTGCATACACATTTAAGACGTTGTTACACACAAATAAGTCGACATTTTGATGAATTTGCTTGACAAGCGATTGTAAATAAACGACCGTGGGACATCGCGTTTGCATTGATAACTCATGTTATGAACTAAACATGGCAAACGCAGCTATTGTAGAGTAGTAGTCACGTGACCTCCACACAGGCCTGCTGCTAGTGGAGGGAGAGATGCGAAGAAAAATGGCGACTGCAGGCGACCCAAAGCGGGACGCCGGCCATTCGGCTTGAGCTTTCTACCTTAAATTGAGTCCGTGGCTTGGTGGGTCAAATTGGGACTATCGCAACATTGGTTAAGGTTTCCGGGGGTACCCGTTTTCTCGGGTTTGCGTGACTTACTCGCGTGCTAAAATTGAAGTTGAAAATAATACAACTGCTACAATGAGGGGGAGAAGAGGAAGGCCGCCCAAACAGGCATCGGAGATGCAAGAGGTGTCCTCCGGGCCAGTTCGCGGTTCGAGAGGTAGAGGAAGAGGTAGCCGCGGACGGGGAAGGGGGCGAGGACGTGGCCGCGGACGAAGTTCAGTGACGGATACCGGAGATACGGAATCTCCACGGAGAGAAATCTACCATTCGTCCAGGGGCCGGAGGAAAGTTGGAGCAACGACGACATCGCGGGGCAAAGGCAGGGGAAGAGGCAGGGGTTCGAGAGGTGGTCGCGGCAGCAGGGGGAGACGGCCACCGTGCAAGGTGGTTTACGATGACAATAGCGACGAGGAAGAGGATAATATTAGTTTGAGGTCGGAGGAGGACGAACTTTTACACGAGAATCCCTCCTCGGATTACGAAGAGGCCGTGGACAACGAGTCCGATTTTCTCGAGGAATTACCAGATGATGATGATGCGAGCTACTGTACAGAGAGCAGCTTTAGAAGCCATAGCACGCACGGAAGCACTCCAGGTACGTCAGCTTGCAAATGTGCACTTGGACCAAACAGTTTGGAGAACATTTACAAATGCATACGCAAACTGCTTATTTTTTATTTAGCCTGTTAGAGAAGCAAGCTGCATTGTTCAAAATGGAGTTTCCTCTCAGAAACGGGCCTTTGTTTATTGAGCTTCAGCGATCGCTTGCTAGCTCCTGCACTCGGCACAGAACAAGAATGACTGTCGTGTAGAATGATTTCTATTATGCAAAATGCTCAACTTCATGCAAAAAACACATAACGAATTTAAAGATTATGAATATTGTATTTGTAATTAAATTGTACAGTTGCATAATTGCATTCCTTTGCATGCAACTAATTCGCAGAGGCATTACTTTTTCAGATCCATCTACCAACTTACTTTCCATTCATTCATTTAGCTAAAGTTAGCAATTTCCCGTTAGATGTGTAAACAAACATTGCATGTTTGGCTGCGTCTCGCATGTTTTTATGTTGATTTTGGAACAGCGCATGCGGTATTTGCACTTTTTAGCGTTGCTTTAATGCATTATACAATTAACGTGAATATAATGCATTATACCAATAATAGTTTTGAAAAAAACAGGCAGAGTATTAGGTCACATTTACGTTAACATTTCCCCTTAATAATATCAGGTATTCACATTTATTGTTATGTGATGTTTTAAAATCAGCTGACAGGACATCGCAAGACATTTTGGTTTTTGAAAAGAACCGCTCTTAATTTCACCTGTTGCAGACTGAATTCATTATAATATTACGTATTAAGTTGTGTCGTTGTCTTTATGTCAAATTAAACTAAAAGTATTAAGAAATCCTAATTTAAAATCGCTATTGAACTGGTTTGAAAAATCAATAGCTGTTAAAACGTTATTAAAAGCTATATTGATGTGATTTTGATCGCAGGTCCTAGATATTTTCAACCAGAATTATGCATTAAGGAATTATACTCTACTCAAAATGTTCTACTCAGCTGATGACTGAAATGTTCTACTCAGCTGATGACTGAAAAACTCCATATTTTTCTAAATCAAAGTGCATCTCCTATGAAATTTGAATATGGCTACATTGTGCAAAAAAGTGGTTTGAGTGCATTTTATGTGACCTGTAAATTACAGACAAGGGTTTTGTATACAACTGGGGGAAACAAATACTTTTTTTTGTTTTAATCAGAGCCCTCACTGAAGTCACCTAAGAAGAAGTGCCTGTTTGTCTTTTTAATATAACGATCCACTCTGTCTTTTAGATTATAATTAATAAGGTTACATGGACTGCAGAACCTCATCCTAGGTGAGCATTAGTAGAGAGAACGAGGAAAGGCTCAGTTCTGGTCATGATCAGTACTGAAGCAGCAGGTGCTTCATTGGCTTATTTAAATTGTCAACAATCCTTAGTAAACCATACAGACTCCTAAAAGGAGGATGTATACAGAGGATTTATTACAATATATCTGTAAGTAAGTAAAGTTCTTTTATATAGCCCCTTTCACAGATAAACATCACAAAGTTCTTTACAATAAAAACTAAATAATCTGTGGGATTTAATAGAAAGGTAATTCGTAGTCACTGAGCTCCAGTCATGAAACAGTAACCACATAGGTTAAGTCTCAGATGATTTGAATTAGAAGCTGTGCATGTTGGGTCTATTGACCACTATGGTGCCCGCTTCAGCTGTATCAAGTATCTTGCATAGTCTTTTGAAAAGGCTATCAGTCAGTATAGAATAAACTTTTCCCTCCCAGACCTAATGTAATGTTTTTAATTTATTTAAATCTTTGACTAATTCGTATCCCTTCTCTGGCTTCCTGGCAGGACGAAGAGGGCGACGCCCACATCGGCCTCGCTCGCCCATATTTGAGGCTAAGGAAGTACCCCTCCTGGAGCTCCCGAAGTCATCGGAGGACCTTCTGGTTCCCGCCAATCAGCTCCTCAACATCTCTGCCGTCTATGAAGTGCTGCGTAACTTCGGCTCAGTGCTGCGCCTCTCACCCTTCCGCTTCGAGGACTTTTGCGCGGCGCTGGCAGGCCAGGAGCAGTGCACCCTGCTGGCAGAGACTCACATCGCCCTGCTCAAGGCCATCCTGCGTGAGGAGGACACATCCAACACCACATTCGGCCCGGCCGACCTCAAAGACAGCGTCAACTCCACTCTCTACTTCATCGACGGCATGACCTGGCCGGAAGTGGTGCGTGCCTACTGCGAGAGCGACCCAGAGTACCACCACGTGTTGCCTTTACAAGAAGGTGAGGAGTATCCCTACGAACCCCTGGAGAGCAAAATCAAAGTCCTCCAGTTCCTGGTGGACCAGTTCCTCACCACCAACCTGGCCAGAGAGGAGCTGATGTCGGAGGGGGTAGTGGCGTACGACGACCACTGCAGGGTGTGCCACCGGCTGGGCGACCTCCTCTGCTGCGAGACCTGCTCGGCCGTCTACCACCTGGAGTGCGTCAAACCGCCACTGGTGGAGGTGCCTGAGGACGAGTGGCAATGTGAGGTGTGTGCTGCCCACAAGGTGCCTGGCGTGGTGGACTGCGTGACGGAGGCGCAGAAAAGCCGGCCGTACATCCGCCAGCTGCCCATTGGCTACGACCGCAACCGGCGCAAGTACTGGTTTTTGGACCGACGCATCGTTGTGTAAGTAGGCAGATGAAAACAGATAAGAAATAGCTGCTCTAGAAGGATGTGTTAGAGAACAGTCTGTGACCGTATGATGGCATGTTCGTGGACAACTGGCACACAGTTGGAACACAGGTTGTGTCATTTCGCTGCGCTCTAGCGAAATTTTTGTGGTGGGTTTAGTGCCTGCAAGCTCAGATGTGGTCGTTGGTGAGAGAATGCGCTCTCTTCCAGATGTGCATGTTTTAAACAGAAAGCATGACAATAGGCAGATTTGCTTGTGAGACATGACCTTAATCACAAGCTCTGCATCAGAGAAGATGAATATTGCACCTTTTTTGCTTGGTAGTGTACAATGTCTGACTTAGTGTTTGACCAGAGCTAATCGCAGACCCTTAGGAATAGTGTGCCAGTTGGTAACCAATGTCTTGTGTTTTGGGATCTTATATAATTAGTCAAATGAGCAAATGCCTAGTATTCTTCATAATTTAAGAATTCAAATGTTTCCAACACTTTTGGTCAATGTATTTGTTTACGTATGATTGCATATTAGCTAGCTATCAAACACTAGTTTCAGGTGTTGAGGTGTCAGCACTCAGCAGCTCCACTAACCTCAGATTAGTCGCATGCGCTAACACACACACACACACACACACACTCTCTCTCACTCCCCCTTCACTGTCTCTTTGCCTCCAATTGTAGAAGGTGGCCTTCACCATGCAGTGTGATAGATCCTCACCATCCCTGTGTGTGTGTGTGTGGTGTGTATGTGTGTGGTGTGTATGTGTAGTGGGTGGGTGGGTGAATCTTGTGAGGGTGCTGACTAGACACAGCTGGAATAGTGCCTGAGGCTTGAGGGACCCAGGCCTGTGTTGTGCAGAAAGATGTCATTACTGAAGTATTTCAACAATGTATTGAGATGCTTTAATACTGCTTTAATGTCTTTAAACTCTCCAAAGAATACTTTTTTCTTGTTGAAATAGTCTGACATCTTAATTAAAAGTAGGAACATCTACCAGAGAAAGCATAAAACAATTACATTTTAGATTACGATGTGATCATGTCTAGCATCTTCCTCTCCTTAACTCCCTCTGACCCCTTCTGTCTGTTTACCACTTTCCACCTCTCTTCATGTGCTTTTACAATCTGTTTTCTCTATAATTTCTTCTCTCTTTCCTTCATTGCATCTCTCTTTTGTCTCTTAGCATTTCTCTTGTGTTGTTTTCTGTTTGTGTCTAAACCCTCTGTGCCGTTCTGCCCCAGTGAGGAAGATGGTGAGCAGGAGGACAAGACCATCTGGTATTACAGCAGCAAAGTGCAGCTGGCTGAGCTCATCGACTGCTTGGACCAGAACTACTGGGAGGCCGACCTGTACGCCACGCTGCAGGAGATGAGGGACGAGGTACACGCGCACATGGACATCACCGAGGAGCTCACCAACAAGGCCCGCGGCACCAACAAGTGCTTCCTTGCCGCCGCCAACGGTAAGTGAGCACGTAAGACTCCATGGGAGTGGCTGTTTGGGGGAATAAGCATCTGAATTCACACCCTGATCCCCATGCAGGGCACTTGAAATGTCCCGCCTGCATAGGGTTCTTTTCAAATGTTGTGCTTTATGTAGGGAATAGGGGGCTATTTGGGATACAGGCCCTTTCTCAAGGTCAAGGTGGGAGTTGGGGGCGGTACTTGAACTGTGTAGTGTTGAGCTTGGAAAAATACAATCAATGATTGGTTGTTTAGCTGTTGCTCATTAATGGTTGGAAAGCTGTGAAATGATCTCTGGAATGGATGGGTCCTATTCAAAGACCAGGTTTGACTAGTGACATTTAGTCATTCTGTTTCACTTTCAAGATCATTGTCGGGCCTGTGATCTCTGTTCAGGTCGAGGCTGTTTCTTGCCTCCAGTTTTTCCTTTATATTGTTGTATATACATGTTACATTTGTAGCCTAGTTAATCTGGTAAATAGACTCAAAGCAAAGTGAGCATGTAGTTTTTTTCCATGAATTAGAGTTGGTTGTTAATCCACTATATTATTTCACAAAATATGGTTTCATTGTTTTATTGTGTTTGGTCCCTTTGCTTTATAGTCTTTTTAAACTACGATAGCTTCCAGCAACATTTTCCGAATCCGTTCGAGTCGACGTCAGGACGTGACATTAGTAGTGTTTAAACTTGCCGGACTCTCGAATTCCACGTGACATCCGGAGGTAGCACACGAGAGATCCCACCTGGAGCTTTTGCGAATGGCCCAGGAGAAATGTCTATTGCGGGGGAACTTCAGCGCACCCAGCTCAAGACGTCTTGAATGACACACCCACAAACACGTGATTGCTGTTTGGAGACATTACTGTGTAAATACCATAGAAATGGAGCAATTAGAAGAGCCATTCCAATGTAAATAAATCTAGCAGAATGGTCAGAGCGGCAGACATTTTTACATGTACCATTCCATTGCAAAGATCTAGTGGCCTGCATCCGCATTAAACCGATTTGCGTGTTGTTACCGCGACAGCTCACGACAGTCAACATTTTTTTGTGTCCTAAGTAAATGACAAAGCAAAACAGTTTAATAAGGCTTCTATAGATTTAATTTCTATGGTAAATA
This sequence comes from Umbra pygmaea, assembly GCA_016801145.1. Lineage (NCBI taxonomy): Eukaryota > Metazoa > Chordata > Actinopteri > Esociformes > Umbridae > Umbra > Umbra pygmaea. The sequence goes on along the minus strand of JACXGM010010193.1, from coordinate 14,209 downwards.
TAAACAGTATGGAAATGGGCTCGCGTGGATTCAAAAAATGTTGCTGAAAGCTATCGGTATCTATCAGCATCCCTTGGGAAAAGGCCCTAAAATGTATCTATTTAAGACAATTAATTAAATTCTTAGATTTTGTCATTAGTAATTTTAACAGATTATTCAAAAAAGTATTGTGTGGGATTATTGATCTCAAAAGGTCTTAGATTTTTTGATAAATATCAATTCTGAATATTTTTAACGGTTTTAATACTAATTTTCCAGATTATGAGTACTGAAAGTGCGCTTTCTCGTGATCTCTTCCCCTTGACAGCGAGTTGACACGCTCAGCTGCAGTGCCCACATAGCCGCCCCTCTCACTCCCAGTGCTGCTTTCTCGTCACTCTTCTCATTCGCGCAGGTTAAGTTGTTGAATAGCTCATTAAAAATAGTGAGTGCAGAGCCTCTGCGACTGGTTTTGTTTGACAAGTCAAACAGCAGCTGTTGTGTTTGGAGATACTTTGAGCATTTCCAAACAGAGCAGCACTGACCGAAGCTGCTAACACAACCAATTTAGCAAAGCCCCTGGAGGCCCAACATGGCGATCTCTATAAAGAATTTCGAGAGGTTGGAGACGTCGTCCTTTTCAACATCATTGAAGTATTTAACAAGATGGCCAAGTAAACTGTTGTTGATAAATTTGTTGTCCTGTTGTGGGTCCAACGAACATTTGAAATTCTCAAAACTAAGCTAATCCACCCCCTAGAGCTACCAGACCTGAGGAATCTCAGACTGCAGTTTCAGTAGATCGGAAAATACTTTGAATATGGTCAGAAGTAAATTAACTGATTCTGTTCTGCTTATCACACAGTACAATAATGTTACTTAATTTCTAAGATAAATTGATTATAATTTAGTATTTTTTAAAGGCCTGAAAATAGGCCTGATCTAATTTAAAAAATTATGTATTTTATTTCTTTAGGGAAACAAATATTCATAGTATTAGGATAAATTGTAAATCTGGAGAGTTTTTTATTACAAGCCCTCAATGTTGTGCCAATTTGATAAAAAATGGTAATGAATATCAATATTTTTCAATGGATTGTATCAAAGTTAGAAATAACAGTATCGGGACAACACTAGTGTGGGAGTTAATTATTATTTTTTGAACCCCTGTCACCAGTGGAGACTGGAGTCGGGAGCTTAAATTAAATGCTGATTCAACAAATTTAGTAGCTTTGGATAGGTGTTAGAAAAGTTTTGTTCTTCTCAAATGTGAAATGCTGTTGGATGAACAATCTAAAAGTAGCCAACTAAAGTAGTACTAGGACATTCAATACTAAACTGATAAAAAAATTAAAAACATGTCCTTTTAGTTAGTTATTGTAGTAATAATTTATTAATAACAAGTTGAATCTATTGAAGCAGTATAGGGGGTAGGGAATTTTCTTTTACACAATCCATTTGAATTTGGGGAAAAGTGGCTGGTAAAATATGGGCATCCATCAGTCACAGTGGCTGGTGGGCAAAAAAGTGTTTCTCACCCTGCAACCAACCCCTCTAAGTTGTTTACAATGTCTGATTTAATCCTAAATGGAATATTTATAGCTGCGCTACAGTTTGCCCTGCTGACGCAATGTGTCTGAAACTAACTGTACAGTAAAGTAAAAAAAAGTGTAACTTGCTGAAAGATGTCACTGCAATTAGCTTCACTACAGACATTTGGAGTTCAGACACGTGTCCCATGTCTCTATTAAGTCTTGACAGCGCAGTGGGTGGATGCAAGTTTTACATCACGTAGACCTAAAGTTTGTTCTGATGGTGATAATATAATATAAAACAATACCAGCAGTTGCGGTTTTGGGAAAATAGTGCTGCTGAGGTTTATTGATTGCACACACACACGCACTGCATGTTTTCATCAGCTGATCATCACACTGACAGCAGCAAAATGTTGCAAATGATCTGTCAGATTTTGAGTTTGAACACGTTAAACGTTCTTTCGCAAACTACTCATTAATGCTCTGCCAGATAGTAACTCTTGAATAACCTGTTGTTTTAACCAGTCTTCTACATCCCTGGGAACCATATCTGGGAAGTTTCAAGCATTTTTTTTATCGCTCTTTTACAAAAGACTACTTGTATACATTTCAAATACTTTAAAGGTGCAGGGTTTTAGTTTTTTTTAGTGACAGATTCTTAATTTGCTGTGGGACTGAATTCCTTCCGCAACATTATTCGTCCCATCAGTCTTTCTGCTCCACTGGCTCCTCTGAGTCAGTTCCCACGTGTGTTTTTGTTTACCTGGACAGGCAATTCCCGTGTCTTATTTTCATGGCCGTGTCTTATTTTCATGGTCTGTAGTTGCGACTTTCTATCGAAAATGACTTTATTCTCATTCAGTGCCGCTAGCGACTTGGCAATGTATTTTGTAAATAATTACATTTAACATAAACATTAAAATACTGGTTTACAAGGTATAGTAAAAATCCCAATCGGTACATAAAATAATACTGGTATATAGTTTTTAAAGGTATACCGCCCAGCTCTAGCTCATTGATATTGCGCTACATGGGATTTGGGATAGATTAGTCAGATTATCTACCTTGCCACGTCACTCTCCAGTGACTACTTTTGGGCAGATCGGGCGACTGTAAATTCAATTACGGAAATAAAGTAGGTGAGCGTAATCATCCTGTGCGTGATCTGACTAAAGGCTTCCATGTTGGATGAGCAGTGTGAAAAGAATCGTCTGGCTTGGCAACATGTGGTTGGATGAAGAGCTACTTCTGCAACCTGTAAATGGCTACAGTATAGATGTCTGGACAACTTCACGTGAAATTTTGAGCACAGGGGAGGGACCAGAAAGGAGATGTCACTGCGTTTTTGCTACTGCTTCAAAAAAAGCTGAGCGCAATTCCTGCTGAAGTGTATTAGCTCAGTATGGAGTTTGTAAATTCTGCGAAAATGTGAATGTACTATTATTTGTAAGAATTTGTATTAAGCAATAAAAACAATTCCTGCAAAGTTTTCCACCCCTCCTACCCAAACTCATGATTGGTTGAAAATGTGAGAAGAGAACACTCAACAGAATGTTTTTTTTCTCTGCTTCGAATGTGCAAAAAACCTAGCATTCTGACCAGACCAGTGTTGTTACACAAGGTCTGGTCACGTGAGACTAGGTCATTGGGAATTGGACAATTGGGAGGGGACAAAAATGGGGGGGAAATCACACACAAAAATGGATCATAAAATCTGATCTGGTCACTGTAGTGTGACGCTGACCTCTCAATTCAAAAGGCTTTCATTTTGAAACCGGACATGGCATTTAGCCTGTGTGGCTATAGAACCACAGGAAAACGTGCATTAGCTGGTTTTTAATCTTCCACACAAAATAATGGCTGGTTAGATAGCAAAGAAAACAAAATTTTAACATGGAATACAGGAACAAAATGTATGTAGGCTTACTTGCTGAAGCGGTTTACCTAATATGTAACGAAAGTGTTTGTGTTTATAAGGATTAAAACCTGGTCAGACACATTAAATGCAGAAAAGCTGGAAAAATATGCAAGACATTGTGCATTGCATGGTGAACTTTCAACAAACTTAGGATTGTAGACTGTTGGAAAATGATGGCTGATTTCCTCGGCATTCACACGTAATGTCGACAATGCTCCCGTTAAACTTCAGCTTGAGCAGATTTACAGCCTGATGGATTGTTTGAGAACATTTTAAAATGGTGGCTCCCACAGGTCAATACGTCTCTCAATGTTGATACATATCAAAGGATCGTATTGCCATCATTTGCATAATGTGAACAGATATTTGCCTTGATTACAAATCAAGGTACAGAGCCAGCTTTGTTGACGAGCACTATTATGGATTACATCAACTGAAAATAATTCATATAAGCCTGGTATACCGTTGCTATAAAACACATGTAATCCAAGTTTAAACACTGGTAAATTATGTATGATCGAACTGCAACCAAAAATAATGTGTCAAATTAGACAGAACATTGCAGGCCTCCCTTCAGACTACCGGTGCCCTTATTTTGCTGTCCATCTTTCGGTTGGTAAACGTGTTCCCAGACAATTCTGCAACGTTTTGTGGAAGATGTAGTAGAGCATCTGTCAACCTTTGCCTGCATTAGCCAAAAACAATTATGATATCTATTGTTTCATTGGCTTCATCTACCTACTATTCTCCCATGACACAGTCCTTCCGGTCTCTTGTTCACCACATTAAACAAAGTGAACTCACAGGCGTCCGAACTGCAAACAAGGATTTGCTGGAGAGCAACGTCTCAAGGTATGCTAGTTCCGTTTTTTCAATACCTTACCCACAATTAGCAATTTAGCCCAATGCACTACCCAAAGCTCCTGCTTCTGGCAGATATCTGATGTGCATTACAGCCTGAGGACATGCTCAATGGGTTGGTTATGGATGCTTATCAACAAGGACAACTCATTTAATTGGGTTCATGAATCAGATTGAGGTATGGGTTTTATAATGGTATGATTCTTGCAAGGTTTGTGTGTTGTGTGTTCACGCCCATAATTTAAGGCTCTAAATTTCGCAGTTTACGAATGGCTGCTAGCATAATGCCAGTTTGCTTCTTCCCTACTGCCAGATTATCACAGTGGATTGATCCCCGTCTGCAGAGCTACGCATGAAATCCCTCTGAACCCTTCCTTTGAAAGTAGGCCCAAATGAATGGGGCGGTGAGCAGGCTGGCTGAATGCATTTCAGTTCTTCTGTCTAGTACTAGTCTGGCCTGGGTGGAGCATCTGGGCCCTAGGGGCAGTGCTCTGTTCCAGCTGTCCAAGCAGGCAGGACTGAATCCCTCAGGCATCCTTACAGCCAGAGAACCATAGTGAAAAGGGAAGAGCCAAAGGAGAAGGACCTGCCAGAAGGCCAATTGACCATTGTGTGAAGCTAGAACCAGGAGGGGTGTGGCTAGAACCAGGAGGGGTGTGGCTAGGACAATGAGTGTAGCCCTGTGTGACTCCTTAGTGCCTATTTTCCATCACAGCACCACGCCAATAAGGTCTAACCATCTACAACTTTCCAGCTGGGTATTGTACCGTAGCGGTATATATTGGAAAGATGCTATAAGCATGTTTTATAATCATGTCTCTGAAAGAGGAAGTAGCCTTCTCACCAGCGTAATTATACACCCCTATTAAACTGAAATACGTCTCTATGCAAACAGTTGTTTGAGTCAGCCGTACAAGTTGCCTGATATTGTTTTATTGATATTTTCTGTAAATTGTTGAGGCATACATTGGCTCTATACACATTTGTGCAAATTCTCTCTCCCGCTGTCAATCACATCAGCTTAATACGCAAACCGTTCTCTGATCGCTGTGGAAACAACCCGCACTGTACTTGGCCAGTCCATGTCGGCGCGGCGCGGTGCACTTTGATGTGGTCACTGTAAAATAGGCATTAGTAGAACATGGCGCTTGAGCGACAAGGTTGTCCGACTGATTCCCATGGAGGACCAACACAGAAACATTCGCTACATTAGACAACTATATTGGTCAGCGATTACAACAGTGTAGTTAATGGGGGAGAATGACGACTGTGCAGGAGAGAGGAATGAGATGGAGGGAGAGGGGTTGGCAGGCAGGAAGGGCATGGTTGTGTGTCTTCCTGGCTTCTACAGGCAGCGGAGACAGAAGTCCCTGTGAGTGTGAGGAGCTTCATTGTTCACTACCAGAGAGCCTGCCAGGGACTCCTCCTCTCAACCTCTCTCTGCCGTCCTCTCCTTTTCTTTTTGTCCTTCTCTCCTCTTCTCGCCCCCCAGTGCCCATGAATACCTCCTAGTCATCCTGAATGGCCGTAGAATCCAGAGCACTGCCATTCCATTACGTAACCTTACTATCCATTCCCAGTTTGGCTCCAATGTCCTCTCCTTCCCTTCTTCTCCATCCAATTTAGCGGGTTGAAGACAGTGTGTTTAGCTGTTGTGTAATAATGGATAATTTGCCTCGATGAATAAATAACATAAATGAAAAAAAGTATTATTTTTTTCTAATTTCTTTAATTGGGTTCTATTTATCTACTTTTTATAATTGTGGGAATATCTGATGTTGGGTCATATTTAGGCAGAAATATAGAAAATTCTGGGAGTCCGCATGGCGCAGTGGGCTAAGTCGCTACATTTCAGGACAGTCTACGTCGCAATGGTCATTGGTTCGAGCCTGACTCTGAGTTCTCTGACTTTCCCCGGGCCTCCTGCATGACGCAGCACAAAATTTGCCTAGTGCTGCCTGGGATTTGGGTTAGATAAATCAGATTATCTTTCCTGACATGTCGCTCGCCAGCAACTGCTTGTGTTCAGATCGTTCAGCTGTAAATAAAAAGAAATTGTGGAAGTATTGCCGGTGAACATAATCATCCCATGCATGATCTGACTAAAGGCTTCTGTGTTGGGTGAACAGTGCGAAAAGAATTGGCGGCTCGGGCGACAGGTGGTTGGATAAACCATGTGCTCACCCCTCGTCATCCCACAGATCTGTACAAGGAGTTGTGGAGTTTCCAACAAACCGGGATTAGAAAGGAATTGGGAAGGTAGGAAAATCAGGAAAATATCCCAAAACAAAAATAAATATAGAAAATAGTATAGGGTTCACAAACGGTCGAGTACCAATGTACAGTAGGTACTTTGCTGGATTAGGAAAGACGGGTGGGGGGGATGTATTCCAATGACTGTGAGCACTTTAGTAATGATTGTTCACACCTTCACAGACAGTGAGGTGCACAACATTCTGACCGATAGGAAATAATCCATGTTCTAGACCTGGTGAAATCCCCCTGGACGAAATGTCTAAAACTACAATTTTCATTCTAGTGACATGAGTCACAGTGTTGCCACTTTCACCCCAAAGTAAGAATTGGTCTTAAGACTTGTCAAGACATGCTATAAGGCCTTTATACCTCCAACAGAGTTCACTGTTAAATGATAGGGAATAGAGATCGCTTAGGCTACAAACAACGATTTGTTTGGTTTCCATTGAATCCATTTTTCCTCAATCACACAGGACAGCTGTAATTGTCCCAGCATGTGTTTCTGCCATAGCAACAAATACTGGCATCCACATGGATCTGTTCGTGGGCTTTACTGCGCTGAGATGTTGACTATAAGCTTTGACAGTGTCCCAGTCTGCATCTATATCTTTAGCAGATAATTGTCAGTGCGAGGCAGCTTTCAAGTCACAGCACAGCTGGCTACTGATGTTCTTTTTTCCTTACAACATACTCTGTTAGTTTGGGAGAACTATATCCAATGTATAGGGGTATTGGAGGGCCAGTAGGGTGCACTCCTCCTCCTGCAGTCTTCCAGTTTGGATATTAATCATCCTGCCTAGATTTAATCAAATTATGTTATTATCATTCTGGTAGGCATAACTACTCTGTGTATTTAGGGTTTATCTGGACTCATAACTACTCTGTGTATTTAGGGCTTATCTGGACTCATAACTACTCTGTGTATTTAGGGCTTATCTGGACTCATAACTACTCTGTGTATTTAGGGCTTATCTGGACTCATAATTACTCTGTGTATTTAGGGCTTATCTGGACTCATAACTACTCTGTGTATCTAGGGTTTATCTGGACTCATAACTACTCTGTGTATCTAGGGTTTATCTGGACTCATAACTACTCTGTGTATTTAGGGTTTATCTGGACTCATAACTACTCTGTGTATTTAGGGCTTATCTGGACTCATAATTACTCTGTGTATTTAGGGCTTATCTGGACTCATAGTGCCGCATCTCTTTTAAGGACTGCATTGTGTTGTTAAGGTGTCCATTACAGCCAGGCACACGCCTCTGTTGGACCATACTGTGTGTCTGAGCATCCCAGAGGGCTAACTACTGTATCCAGGGAGAGGAATTACACAGTATTGTCTATGACCTATTGTGCTCTATCGACTTCCCTGGGCCCAATAGGCTAAACTGAGGTCAGTAATCCAAGACACAAAGCCTCCCACGTGCTGAAACGCCATCCTGAGCAAGACATGGGGAAAAGACATTATCGCACTTCTTGGTTAACCAAGAAGTATTATCCAGCACCTCAAACTGGAGAGTGCATTTTTAGGTCAGCAGTCACAACTGAGTATGCAGGCGCATAGCACAAGTAGTTTTTAAATCACAAGGCTTGGGGCCTGTTCAAAGTTCACGCGTTTACTCTGGGCGGCCCTGAGCTGATGCTGTTTGGATGTATACCAAGGATGAGGGTAAGGTGGCTCAGTGGTTGGGGGGGACACTGGTAATCGTAAGGTTCACAGTTCAGTTTATGAGTGGGCCGATGTCATTAAGCCATTGAGCAAGCTAGGGGATGTTCCTGTACTTACAGTATTTCCCATTTGGAAAAAGGGTGAGCCGTTTCGCAAAAAATGCAAAATGTTTTCAATTTGAGGTGCTTTAGAGGTGAGGTAATGATGCATTTTTTATTCTTGCACAGCAAGTATACAGGTGCAGGACTCAAAGCCTTCTGCATAGAAAAGAACAGCTGTACTTTTATTATGCAATGAACACACAAATAAAACATTGAAATAAAAATAGAGCTATTAGATAACTATTTGTGTCCCCAATTTCTATTTTTATCCCCATCTAATTTGTAATGTCCAATTCCTTTTAGATTCGTCTCATTGGCCAAGCCTCAATTGAATTTTTATTTATTGCTTTTGACTTGATGCTGGTCGGTTGGTTTTAGTTTTTGTTTTAGTAACACGATTAGCAATGACGTGTCTTACATTTTGAATGGGGTGGCCAATGTGGGGCACAGACCCTATTTAGGGGGGCCATACTATTTTTATCCCTAATCAGTGTTACAGTAGATATGTTTTTCATTATAATTGTCATGGTTCATCACATTCAATGTTTTAGCTCAAAACAAAAAAATGTGATACCTTGAACGTTAAGGTTAAACAATTTTTAAATGTATTGTGATTTTTGCATTCAAGTTTAGAATTGTAAACCAGGAGAGGTTTGAGAACCACTACTACAGTATATAATGTAGTGCAGGATTCCCAAACCTTTTAGCCTGCACCCCCCCCACATTATAAGCACAACTTGCCTTTACTCTGTGGCTTAGGTAGCTACTCTGGCTGGATGAACTTCTGTCATCCTGTGAAGGACATGTGTGCACAAATGTAAACTATTAATATTGGTAAATTACCATTGGTTGGCTTATTCTATGATTATAGAGTACATGCTAATATTGCTTTGGTTTACCTGGCACCAAACCCAAATTAAAACAGCCTGTTAAATAACCTGAGGTAACTCACTAACAATATTACTGTACTGCGCCCTTTTTGTACTATACAGTTGGCACCACATTATGCAACACATTACATTTCTGAAGAACTATGATTATGCAAAACAAGTTGCAAAGTCGACTTAAAATCATGTTACAAACATTAATAAAAAAGCAACATCATATAGCCAACAGTGAAAAGGGGCGCGGATGGCTCAGTGGGTAGGGAGTCAGACTAGTAGTCAGAAGGTTGCCAGTTCGATTCCCGACTGAGCCAAATATCGTTGTGTCCTTGGGCAAGACACTTTACCCTAATTGCTCCCAGGTCGTTGCTGTAAATAAGAAATTGTTCTTAGTCAACTTACCTGGTTAAATAAAGGTTAAATAAATAAATAAAAGTAATCCAAACTAGTCAGGTAAAACATAACAGATAAAAATGGGGTAATAAAAAAAAACTATTCAGTTTGACAGGTTCACAAGTGTTTACGGTAAGTTTGGTTTTAAATATGATGCTGACCCTACGGAAACATAGTGGTGCGTGCTACTATCTCGTAGTTCAGGTGGCTGTGCTGGGATCAGGTTAATGGTTCTGAACGCTAATCGAGAAAAGTATGATACGGACATCAGGTCAGCTCTTCGTTGCATAACGGCCAATGGAGTGTTTTAACATAACGGCCCGTGAGTGTTTGATGGAAACTCAATATTTTACGTTACAGAAGCTAGTAGGGCTGGGCGATATGGCTGAGAACTCTTATCACAATATAAGTGTTTCATATCGGTCGTTATCGATAATTATTGATCAGTTTTATTACCTATTTAGAATAAGGAGCACAACATTTTTTTTTAATTTTAACATATTTGTTTTAAATTTAACCTTCCTCTGATTATAATCCCCTCAGTTATAAAGGCAGAAATGGCAACACAACCATGGAAAACACTCAAATAATTAAAATGTAAACATAAGTCTAAAATCACAATGAACACTTAACAATTATCTGTTACACTAAGGTGCACAAATAGAGAACTTAATAAAGTGTAATAAAATTGTGCAAAGTGTTAATTATAAACAGAGAAACCTGAGAAGGTGGGGAAAACCAGCAGTTTGTGGTTTTACCTCTCTTTGTGAAGACGACGGTTTTGCATAATTTGCAGACGACGTTGGTCTGACTAGACTTTTACAAACAAAAAAAACTGCTATACTGGCGAGCTGACTGTTCTCATTTTATCAACAATTTACTTGCTCGCTGCGGCACTAAGTTTCAAACTATCACTTTCAGTTACTGAAGAATCCAACACGACTTACGAGACAACAATATTGCGCAACCGAACTTTTAAATGATTGGCTGTTAGCATGTCACTCGCTACGTTGCTGGGTTAACAGAGAGCGAGTGCCTTTGTTCATGCAACCAAAATTGCTTCGCAACCTCTGGTTTCTTCCGACGAAGAAAATGAAATTATCAAACGTTTTATCGAACACATTTTTTATTGATATTGATTACGAGTCCATTGCGAGACATATCGTTATCGTTTTATCGCCCAGCCCTAGAAGCTACTCGCATTTCAGCCTATTCACATTAGCAAGACGCCAGATTAAATAGAAAACGTATTTGCTTCAGTAGAAAGTTCACAATAAATAGTTTATAGAAAATATAAAAAAAGATCTACAATTTAGCTAGAGCTCTTGTTCTACGACTTGTGCGTTTTTTATTTTTTATGAATTTTCTTTCTCCTTAAAGGCGTGAGGAGCAGGCTTCACTGAATGTGAACTTAAATGACAATCCGCGTTTATGGATCAACCCTTTAGTGATTGTGTAATGTTATTTTCAGTTACAATTTCTAAGTACAGTCTACAATTTCTAACTCTATGGCCTGTTTTCCAGAGGAAATCCTGGACCGGCTGAGGGCCAAGCAGGAGGAGGAGCTGGAGGAGGTGAAGCGTCGGGCGGCTGAGGAGAGGGAGAAGGAGGAGGCGCAGAAAGCTGTCCAGAAGGAGGCAGGAGAGCCCAAGGAGCAGTCTGACGAGGGTGAGAAGAAGGATGAGGAGAAGGACGTGGCACATGATAAAGCTGAGAAGGACGTGGAGCTGGCAACCAAGGATGGAACCACAACTCCAGGTAACGCTCAACTAATGGATGTGTCCGCTACACGACAGTCCTTTCAATGGAGCTAATAAATTCTGTTGCCAACAGATCTTTTGGCTTTCTGAGACCATTTACTTGTGCTGCTAATCAACGCATCAAAGAGTATTGCGTTATCTTCAGAAAATGCTGTCTGCATAGCTAGTCCATTTGTACTAAGCACATGTGTGAGGAATGGTAACACACTGCCTTGTATTGTATAGTAACGTCAGTACTGAGTTTGACCATATCTGTTTTAGAGTACATAAACGGTGGCCATCTTGTGATTAACAGAGAGCGAATTGGAATGTTATTGTGCTTCAGTGTTTGGTGCTAGTTTGACAAAATCTGAATATCCTGTGGCTCTGGTTCCACTGTAGCCAAGGTGGCACCCTCAACTGTTGAGGAGGGATCTATCCCAGAGGAGAATAAGCCAGACTCCCCTACTGGAGTATCACAACCCACTCACGACAGCACGGAGGCCCCTGGGTGTGCCGTGGACGGTCACGAGCCTCCTACTGCGGCACAACAGCCGGGGGATGAGTCCCAAACCAACACACAGGAGGCCGAAGGTACCAGTGCTCTTGTTTGGTGTTGTGCTGTAAACTTTGACCCCCATTCTTCAGCTCCATCTTTTGCTTGGGTCGATTGTCTTGCTTCATCCTACCTGCCTCCCACTCTCTCCCAGTAGGCTCTGTCTCCCCTAATTTCTTGGGCTGTCAAGCAATTCAATCATTTAATCCTGCTAGTAGCTAATGCCCAGCCTTCAGCTTGCTTTTACTTGTCTCACCTTTGCTGAATCCCATGCTTTTATTTCTTTGCAAAAAGAAATGAGCTTCAGGCTAATTGCTTTGCTCTGCATTCAGCCTGAACGGCCTAAATCACAAGGACCGTCCGACAAAGCCTTTGAGTTTGAACCTTGTGGGCGCTATTCTCCAGTCAGCACAAGTGCGTTGCTTTTTCACTTGCCTGCTTGTCACCATTATAAGTGTGCATGCTGTTGGATGAAATACCAGTTGTATTTATTAGGCCTAAGTGAGAGATATCTGGACCAGAACGGGGTGGTACTCTCTCTTATTCTTTTTACAGTTTACACTAATAAGTGATACTCATTGCTCATTAGAATTTTGCCATTCAGTATCCATCATCTTGTGTTGCATGCTGAAGAGGGCTTTATTGTAATTGTGTGTCGACCAACAAAGTGTTTTGCACTCCTGTCATGCTTCTGATGCACTTTAAATAATTCCTTAAAAAGGTGTTGGTTTTCTGTCACCGTCCATATTCACATCTAGGATTACTCACCGCATTCAGCAAAGAATTGATCAGTGTCTCGGGGCAACTTCATGAATGTCCCTCTTGGGTGTCCTTTAAAAGAGCCTTTAAGTAATATGTTTTTATCCCCATGTACTAGTCACATGGGTCCTCCTAGTCACACTAGGGCAATAGTGTATGAAACATCACCTTACTGGACCAATTCACAAGTTGCGGTTAACAGGGTTTGTCCTTACTTCTTCAATTTAGAGTGCAAAAATTACTGGAATATTTTAAACAAGACATTTCCTCAATTCTTCAATTTTCTGTCCTGTAAAATAGTTTTCATTTTAAAAGTATTCGGCCCCCTTGAACTTTTCAACCTTTTGCCACATTTCACGCTTCCAACATAAACATAAAGAATTTTTTGTGAAGAATCAACAACAAGTGGGACACAATCATGAAGTGGAACAAAATTTATTGGATATTTCAAACTTTAAAAAAAAACAAAAAACTGCAAAATCGGGCGTGCAAAATTATTCAGCCACCTTAAGTTAATTCTTTGTAGCGCCACCTTTTGCTGCGATTACAGCTGTAAGTCGCTTGGGGTATGTCTCTATTAGTTTTGCACACCGAGAGACTGAAATTTTTGCCTGTCAAACATGGTGGTGGCAGCATCATGGTTTGGGCCTGCTTCTATTCAGCAGGGACAGGGAAGATGGCTAAAATTGATGAGAAGATGGATGGAGCCAAATACAGGACCATTCTGGAAGAACCTGATGGAGTCTGCAAAAGACCTGAGACTGGGACGGAGATTTGTCTTCCAACAAGACAATGATCCAAAACATAAAGCAAAATCTACAATGGAATGGTTAACAAATAAACATATCCAGGTGTTAGAATGTCAAAAAAGTCATAGTCCAGACCTGAATCCAATCGAGAATCTGTGGAAAGCACAGAAAACTGCTGTTCACAAACGCTCTCCATCCAACCTCACTGAGCTCGAGCTATTTTGCAAGGAGGAATGGGCAAAAATTTCAGTCTCTCGATGTGCAAAACTGATAGAGACATATCCCAAGCGACTTACAGCTGTAATCGCAGCAAAAGGTGGCGCTACAAAGTATTAACTTAATAATACTTAAGCTGAATAATTTTGCACACCCGATGTTTCAGTTTTCTATTTGTTAAAAAAAGTTTGAAATATCCAATACATTTTGTTTCAATTCATGATTGAGTCCCTCTTGTTGTTGATTCTTCACAAAAAATTACAATTTCATATCTTTATATTTGAAGCCTGAAATGTGGCAAAAGGTTGAAAAGTTCAAGGGGACCGAATGCTTTAGCAAGGCACTGTACAATGTGCTCGACAAAACCTTGACACGCCTCACAGCTTCTGGCACATTGTAATTTGGAGTGATGAGACCAAAATAGAGCTTTATGGTCACCCTAAGTGTTATTTGGAGAGGGGTCAACAAGGCTTATCGTGAAAAGCATACCATCCCCACTGTGAAGCATTTTGGTCGCTCACTGATGTTTTGGGTGGGTGTGTGTGTGTGTGTGTGTGTGTGTGTGTGTGTGTGTGTGTGTGTGTGTGTGTG